>PVHX01017621.1:21778-39509 GCA_004024805.1 Geosciurus inauris | reverse complement strand
TTTGGATCCATTTTTAGTTTTAGTTTATGAGCGCTCGGTTTACATAAACACAAAAAATAAAACATGAAGAAGGCCTTTTGAATTAAAGGTAGGTATACCTAGTCTCAGTAGAGTGTAAAAAAAACTTTTATAGTTGGATAAAATACATCTGATCAGAAGTTTCAACTTTAGCGCGCAGAATTAAAGTTATAAGTTTTAAAAATGTAAGAGTGAAGAGTCCTAGTGAGAGAGAAAAAATTATGGCCATTGTTTCAGTAAAGCAACAAGAGAGACCGGAGGAAGAAGAAATGGGCGTGGCAGTTTAGGTAAATGTAAATTAAACTCCTTTTACCCTTTTTTTTCCCTTGAGCTGAGGTCTGAAAAAAACGAGGTCTGGGCAACTGTGAAAAGCTGCAAGCCTAGTGGTTTGAGGGGGAGGGGCTGCCGCAGCAGGCCAGGTAGCAGGCCAGGCTGTGACGAGCTGTGGCTGTTTCGTCTTGAGTGGAAAGTCAGAAGAAGCCAAGGATTGGATGGGGGTACCCGGGGTGTTCCATATTTTAAAAAAAAGGGGGTAAAATTTGTCAAGATGTTTTAGAAGACAGCTTGCAAGGGGAAGGGAAAGCTGGAGGTGGAGGGGAGGTGCAAATAAGCCAGAAGAGGGCAGACGGCTGAGAAGCTTGTGATTGGAGTCTGTTGTATCCAGGGAAGAAAGCAATGTGAGGCAAATTTCAGAGTCGACAGAAACTTGGGTGAATTTGGTTTGTAAGTTAGGAGGACATGGTGAGACTTAGAGAGTGCAGAGGGAGGGGTTGGCTTGGAGAAGGGAGAAGGCCTGAATAAAGGGATCTCCGCCCATTCTTTCGATTGCACACAATTATTATGTAGGTCTCTAAGGAGACTAGGATCTAGGGAGCCTGTAGGTGGCCAAGGGTTAGAGCTATCAAATCGATGGGTGGGCCAATCCTGAGTGCAAAGTTTTATAAGTTTTTTGGGTTTAATATCGGGAAGAAGATTAAGAGTGGAAAGATTTTCAAGAAGGCAATGTAATGGGGAGTCTGCCAGGAGGGAAGAGTTCGATCCCATTCTGTCACCTAGAAATGCCTATTAGGACAGCTTCAAAAGCATCCCTTTGAAGCTATTAATAGACAGGAATAAGACCACACAGGTGAGACAGGTCGTCACCCGACTCGTCTCGGGTCTAGCCTCTCCCAGAGAGGCGGGGCCCCAGATCAACCCCGGGCGCCAGGGATTTTGGAGACTCCTCCCGGAGAAGTCAGAAAATTTGACCTGGGGCGGATGGAGGTAGACAGAGAAGGATCAAGCTACCCCCAGCCGGCAGAATTTGAGCTAAAAGGAAAGGAGGGAGAGAGAGGGAGTAAAGGACCTGAGGGATGAGGAATTTGGGAAAGTGGGGTGGAGATTCTGGAAGTCCACTGTGATCCTGAAGATCGTGGTGGGGTGCGGTCTTCCCTTTGAGGCAGTCAGAGGGACCACTGGACGATCTACGGCTGGTCACCTCTGATTCTCTGCCTTCAAAGTTTTAATCTCCTCAAAAGGGGACTCACCGAACGAAGGTCGTGGTGGGCGCGGACACTTGACGATCGAAAGAATGAGCAAAGGCTGTGAGGTGTGGTCGGTGGTTCAGGATAAGGGGCCTCAATAGAGAATTATTCCCTCATCCGAGTCACCGGCACCAAATGTTAGGGTAGCGGCCAGCCAGACACGGACACCTCATGCAGCCAGGAAAATTCTTTATTCAGGGGAGTGGGCGCCCGGGCGAAGGAAAGAGGAAAAAAGAGAGAGAGGGGATGCGCGGGAGGGATTTTATAGAGCCCACTACAAAACCGCGTGGCCAGCTAGGGATTGGTCACTTTAAAATTGGGGGCAGGTAAGCAGTGGCGGCCTTCTTTCTGATATGCTAGCCTGAACGGTTAGGCCTTGTTTTTCCAGGTGGAAGATTCCGGAGCAGAACCCCCTGGGGCAGGAACTGCCTCGTGCTTCTAGAGAGGGGATGTGAAAATTAATTACAAAAGGGCTGTTTTTTACCTTACAATAACCACCCACTTTTTCCATGATCTCCTGAGTTCTGTTTCTTTAATCTGCTTACCTACTTTTTACTTTGTGTAATGAGTTTGAAATTGTGTTTGTTAGCTACTTAGTTAAGCTGATCCATTTATTGTCTTGGTCCATTTGGACTGCTGTAACAAAATACCATAAGCCAAGTGACTACAAAACAACAGAAGTTTATTTCTCACATTTCTGGATGCTGGGACATTCAAGACAAAGGCCCCAGCAGGTTTGGTATCTGGTGAGGGGCCTGTTCTTAATAGGCAATGCCTTCCAGCTGGCCTCATCTGGTGGGAGAGGCAAACAACCTCTCTTGGGCTTGTTTTTTTTGGTACTAGGGATTGAACTCAGGGGCACTCAACCACTGAGCCACATCCCCAGCCCTATTTGGTGTTTTATGTAGAGACAGGGTCTTAGTGAGTTGCTTAGTAACTCACCATTGCTGAGGCTGGCTTTGAACTCACGATTCTCCTGTCTCAGCCTCCCAAAGTGCTGGGATTACAGTTGTGTGTCACTGGGCCTGGCTTCTTGGGCTTTCTTTATAAGGGCAACAATCACCTCCCAGAGGCCCACCTCCTAATACCATCATGTGGGGGGTAGGATTTCAACATATGTATTTTTTGTGGGGACACAAACATTCAGCCCATAGCACTTATGAAGCAGGAGGTAGTGAGGGTTTGTGTGAGTGCCTTATAGATCCTTGCTAACTGGAAGAACTTGAGTCGTGGGGAAGAACTCTCAAAACTGGTCATTCTTATTTAACATCACAGGCTGCCATCCTTCCCTCTTTACTACTTCATGGATAGACCTAGTTTCTTTCTTTCTTTTTTTTTTTTTTTTTAATATTTATTTTTTAGTTGTAGGCAGACAGAATATCTTTATTTTATTTTTATGTGGTGCTGAGGATCGAACCCAGTGCCTCACGCATGCTAGGCGAGCACGCTACCACTGCGCCACAACCCCAGCCCCCCTAGTTTCTTTCAGTAGACTCTGAGAAGGCATAAATTTGTGACTAACTACTATAAAGATAACCCTGCCATATACTTCAGCCTTAGCTTTATTGCTGAAAGTTGGGTTGGTGTGTGTCTTTTAAGTCCCTTTGTCTTTACTGCTGGAGGAAGATATTGTCTCCTCTGGTAGGATTGTTTTTTTTTTGTGGTGCTGGGGTTTGAACCCAGGGCCTTGTGCATGTGAGGCAAGCAGTCTACCAACTGAGCTATATCTCTAGCCCCTGGTAGGATTTTTATTAGTGACATGGTAGTTTTTTGTTTTAATACAGTGGTTTTTCAAAGTGTGTTGAAAGCTGATTTGTGTGTATGTGTGTGTGTTTGTGGTACTAGGGATTGAACGCAGGGGTACTTTATCAGTAAGCTACATCCTCAGCCCTTTTGATTTTATTTTAAGACAGGGCCTTGCTGAGTTGCCCAGGCTGGCCTCAACTTCTGATCCTCCTGCCTCAGCCTCCTGAATAGGTGGGATTACAAGGTGTGTGCCACCACACATAACTGGGAATTGTTTTTTAATATTAAGTAGACACCAGGATAGCATATATTTCACCAAAGAGGGACTTTATGTGTGCTGTGATGATAACGATTGACTAGGGTAAATGTGAACATCCTGTATGTGCCTAGCAGCCTTCTTCTACTCAAAATGGATTAGATAGTGAGGGCTTTGTTTTGTCATCTTAAGTGAATGATGGGATTATTGCTGGTGTTGGTTAACTTGATTTGGAGAGGGTAGCTTCAGAGTAGGGGCAGGGAGGAAATTAGAAGGAGGAAGGAGAAGAAAGAAAAGAATGTGAACTGAAGGGGAGGGAGCAGATGGGAGAGGACATGGGGGCAAGAAAGTCGGTGAAATGCGATGGACAACAATGCCCTAGGTTCATGTATGACTGCACATATGGTGTAAATCTATATTATGCACAACCAGAGAAGTGAAAAGTTGTGCTCCATTTGTGTATAATGAATCAAAATGCATTCTGCTGTCATGTAAACCTAATTAGAATAAGTAAATTTTTTAAAAAATGTGAATTAAAACTTTTCACCATTCTAAATAAGGCTTCTTTGAAGAACAAGTAGGTATAGTCACCTTTGGCATGATTGTATGAGTGTAGTCTGTTCAGAATTGGGTTAGTTTTTATGATTCTTGTTAAGTGTAAGAAAAAAATTGCTCAAGGAAATTCCATCCAACCCTATATCATCCCTAAACATTTTCAGTATTAATTTTTAATTTCTGAAATAAAAATACTTTGTTTCATGTCCCCTTTTTCTGTTTCCTTAAAAACAAATACATGAATAAATGATAAATTAGCTGTTCCTTTAAAAATAAAAACCAGTCTGCCTAACTTTAAAATATTTATGCTTTTCCTTTGTGACTTCTGGGAATCTATTTTAAAGCAATAATTTCTAAAGAAAGAGCTTTGTATGCAATGATATGATTTATTTATTTATTTATTTTTATGGTACTGGGGATTGAACTCGGGGATCAACCACTGAGGCACATCCCCAGCCCTATTTTGTGTTTTATTTAGAGACAGGGTCTCTCTGAGTTGCTTAGCGCTTGGTTGTTGCTAAGGCTGGCTTTGAACTTGGGATTCTCCTATCTCAGCCTCCCAAAGTGCTGGGATTAGAGGCGTGCACCACCGCGCCTGGCTTGGGATGCTGTTTATTTAATGATATAAGTAGAAGTAGTCTGTCTAATGAGAGGAAAGTGGATATTGTGCAACCATTAAAAATAATATGTTGGGCTGGGGTTGTGGCTCAGTGGTAGACTGCTTGTGTACCACGTATGAGGCACTGGGTTTGATCCTCAGCACCACATTAAAAACAAAAACAAACAAACAAAAAAAAACAACTTCTAGGTGCATGAATGGCTCTTTTGTTACTCTCTTCTACTTTTCACTATACCTGAAATGAATGCTTGTTCTTCTGTAGACACCATACATTTTAAAGACAGCTTTTTAAAAAAGTTTATTTATGGAGGTAGGGACAAAGCTTAGTGGTAGAGCATCCCTGGGTTCAATCTCTAGTACTGCAAGAAAAAAATGAACTGTTCAATTTGGTTAGTTTTGACACATGTATATCTCCTAAAACTTGCCATAATAAAGATAATGAACATATCTATTTTTCTTTATGGAAAGAAAAAAATTGATCAATTGGATTTTCAGTTTGATAAATTGAATTTTGTTATGGAAAGAAAAGATTGATAAACTAGGTTTTATCTTTGTGTGTGTGTCTGTGTGTTTGGTACTGGGTATTGATCTCAGGGGCACTTGACCACTGAGCCACATCCCCAGCCCTATTTTGTGTTTATTTAGACACACGGTCTTACTGAGTTGCTTATCGCTTCGCTGTTCCTGAGGCTGGCTTTGAATTCACAATTCTCCTGTCTCAGCCTCCCAAAGTGCTGGGATTACAGGTGTGCACCACCGTGCCCAGCTTTTATGTACTTTTGATGTTGTGAAAAACATCAAAAAATCTATGAAAGATTTTTTCCCCAAGTTTTCTTCTAAGGATTTTATTGTTTTAGGTTTTATGTTTAAGTTTAGAATTGTTTTGTACATGATGGGAGCTATGAATTAAATATTCTTTGCATGTGAATATGCAGTTGTTACAGCATTTTAATTTATTCTATCCTGTCAGGCACCATGGCACATGGCTGTAATCCCAGCACTCAGGGAGGCTGAGACAGGAGAATCGCCAGTCCTCAGCCAGCCTCAGCAAAGCAAGGCACTAAACAACTCAGTTGTCAACTGTCTCTAAATAAAACACAAAATAGGACTGGGGATATGGCTCAGTGGTCGAGTTCCCCTGAGTTCAATCCCCAGTACCTAAAAAAAAAAAAAATTATTCCATTTTTTCTGTACTGCATTGCCTTTTCATATTATTGAAAATCAGTTCACAATATATGGGTATATTTCTTTTTTTAAAAATATTTTTTTAGTTGCCAATGGATCTTTATTTTATTTATTTATATGTGGTGCTGAGAATCGAACCCAGTGCCTCACACATGCAAGGCAAGTGCTCTACCACTGAGCCACAACCCCAGCCCCATGTGGGTATATTTCTGAACTTTATTTGGTTCCAGCAATCTATCTACATTAATATCAGAATTATACCATTTAGATAACTAGAGCTTAGTAATAGGATTTAAATCAGATAATGTAAATCTTACACCCCCCCCCCCCCCGTACTAGGAATTGAATCCAGGGATGCTTTACCACTGAGCCACATCCCCCAGTTCTCTTTCTTTCTCTCTCTCTCTCTCTTAAAAAATATTTTTAGTTGTAGATGGACACAAAACCTTTATTTTATTTATTTTTATGTGGTGCTGAGGATCAAACCTGGTACCTCACATGTGTTATGCAAGTGCTCTACCACTGAGTTACAACCCCAGTCCCCTAGTCGTTTTTATTTTTCATTTGGAGACAAGGTCTTAGTTGTTGAAGGTGGCCTCAAACTTGTGATCCTCTTGTGTCAGCCTCCTGAGCTGCTGGGATTATAGACATGTGCCATGGTGCCCAGCACAATTTTATTATTCTTTATCAATATTGTTTTGCCTATTTTAGCTTTTTTACATAGCTATCCAAATTTAAGGACCATGTTACCAATTTCTTTTGAAAAAGCCTTCTGGAATTTTGATTGGGATTGTGTTCAGGATGCGGATCAATTTAGGGAGATAAGATAGCCTAATAATATTATTCATTTTGCTGATACATGGGCACAGTTTATCTTTCCTTTTAATTAAATAATTTATTATTTGTCTCAGTGATGTATTATATTTTTCACTGTACAGCTCTTGTCTATCTTTTGTCAGGTGTATCCAGATTTGTCATAACTTTGATGCTGTTATAATTGGTATTATTTTTTAAATTCAGTTTATTATTGTTGCTAGTATGTAGAAATATGGTTGCTTTTTTTGTGTGTATTGATCTTTTATCCTATAATCTTGCTAAACTCGCCTATTCATTCTGGAGCTTTTTTTTCCCTTTAAAAAAAAAACAGATTGCATAAGATTTTCTCTCTATATAATTATGTCTTTTGTGACACGAGAATTTTACTACTTCTTTTCCAGTCTTTACTACTTCTTGTCTTTTTTTTTTTCTTTTTCTTGCCTTGTCACACTGCCTAGAACCTCAAATACAGGGTTGAATACAAGTGGTGAAAGTATGTGTCTTTGTTATGTTCTTGATCTCGGCAAGGGAAACATTTGGTCTTATACCGTTAAGTCTGGTGTTAGCTGTTGTAGGTTTTCGAAGATGTCTTCTCTCAGGTAGAAGTTCCTTTCTATTCCTAGTTTGATGTGAATTTTTTGTTTCATTTCTTGCAGTACTGGGAATTGAACCCAGGGCCTGCAACATGCTAGGCACTTGCTGTACCACTGAGCTATTATCTCTAGCCCTTGATGTGAAATTTTATATGGAATGTATGTTGGAGTTTGTCAAATGCTTTTTCCACATCTATTGAGATGATCATATGGTTTTTCATGTTTAGTGTGTAAGTATGATGAATAATGTGGTTGACTTTCAATGTTAAACGAACCTGCATTCCTGGGATTAATGTTTTTTGTTCTGTTTTATTAAAATTTAGCTAGGAATTTTGCATCTGCATTTGTAAGGGTTATTGGCCTGTAGTTTTCTTTTCTTGTAATGTCTTTGTTTTAACATTAGAGTAATACTGGTTTCATAGAAAGCATTGAAAACCTTTTCTTCTTCAATTTTTTATAAGAGTTTGCATATAATTAGTATTATTTAGTCCTTAATTTCCCAATAAAGCAATTTGAGCTTGGCATTTCCTTTGTAGGAAAGTTTTAAATTATAAAATCAATTGTATCATCTCTCTCATTGCTGATATTGGTAATTCATATTCTTCTCCTTGCTCATTCTCTTTCTTCTCTTGTTCTGGTTCTTGTTTTCTCACTTCTCCTGATCAGACTGGTGAATTTTTTTTCAAAGAACCATATTTGATAAAATTATTTTTTCTGTTTTTTTTTATTTTACTAATATCTGCTCTAATCTTTTTTTTTAAATATTTTTTATTAGTTGTTGATGCACCTTTATTTTATTCATTTATATGTGGAGCTGAGAATAGAACCCAGTGCTTCACACATGCTAGGCAAGTGCTCTACCGCTGAGCCACAACCCCAGCCCCCCCCCCATATCTGCTCTAATCTTTATTGTTGCATTACTTTGGTTTAATTTGGATTTCATTTCTTCTTTTTTTTCCTTTAGTTTCTTAAGATATAATTTGAGGTCACTGATTTGAGACTTCTCTCTTTTTTAAAAAATACTTATTTATTTTTATGTAGTGCTGAGGATCTAACCCAGTGCCTCCCAGAGCCTCACATGTGCGAGGCAAGCACTCTATCACTGAGCTACAGACCCAGACCTGAGACTTCTTTCTTTTCCAATGTCATTATTTAGTGCTATAAATTTCCCTGTAAATACTATATTAGCTGCATCCCATTAGTTTTGATATATTGTATTTATAGTTTCATTCAGTTCAAAATATTTTTTAAAAATATTTTTAGTTGTAGATGAACACAATACTTTCATTGTATTTATTTTATTTTTATGTGGTGCTAAGGATCAAACCCAGTTCCTCTCACATGCTAGGTAAGTGCTCTACTGCTGAGCTATAACCCCAGCCCTCAAAATATGTTTGAACTTCCCTAATGGCTACCATTTTGACTCTTGGGTTATTTAGAAACAATTTAGTGTTATATAGTTTCCAAATATTTGAGGGCATTTCTAGATATTGTTTTATCATTTATTGGTAATGTAATTCCATTGTAACCACAGAACATTGTATGAATTGGAATTATTTTAAATTTATTGAGGTTTGTTTTATGGCCCAGAATATGGTTTATTCTAGTAAATGTTCCATGTGCATTTGAAAAGAATATGGATTCTATGTTGTTGAGCAGTGTCTATAAATGTCAATTAGATCAATTTGGTTAGTGTTGTTCAAGTACATACTTACATACTTACTCATTTCTGTCTCCTTTTCCTATCAGTTACTTATAGGGAGGTGATGAAATATCACACTGTTTCTTTTTTCTCCTCGTTCAATCAGCTTTGGCTTCATATATTTTGAAGTTTATTATTAGATGTGCAAATGTTTAAGATTGTTATGTTCTTTTGATGAATTGACCTTTTATCATTATTAAATAATCCTCTTCATCTTTGGTAGTAAGTTTTGCCTTGAAATCTGTTTTGTCTGATATGAATATAGCCACTCAAACTTTCTTTTGATTGGTGTTAGCATATCTTTTTTAAAAAATCTTTTTAATTTTAACTTATTTTTGCCTTTATATTTAAAATGATTTTCTTATAGGCTATGTATAGCTGAGTTGATTTTTATCCAATCTGACAATCTCTGCTGATTAATTGGAGTTAGACCATTTATATTCAATGTAATGAGATTCAAACTTATCAACCTAGTATTTTTTCCTATTTGTCCCATGTGTTCTTTGTCTATTTTTTCTATTTTATGCCTTCTTTTGAGTTTATTAGCTTTCAAATTTCAGTTTACCTCTTTTGTTGACTTACTAGTTATAGTAGGCAGAATAATGACCCCTAAGGATTTTAACATCTTGATTCTAGGAACCTGCAAATATGTTATGTTACTTGGGAAAGAAGAATTAAGTTTACAAATGGAATTTAGTTTGTTTATTATCTGTTCTTAACATAGGAAGATTATCTTGCATTATCTGCATAGGCCTAATATAAACAAAAGAGTCCTTTAAAATGGAAGAGTAAGTTGTTGCTATGGAAGAAAGACACACAGAGGTGTAACATAGCTTCCTTTGCAGATGGGGGACAGGGAACATGAGCCAAGGCCTCTAAAAGCTGGAAAGACAAGGAAATGGATTCTTCCATAATGATTTCTTCCTGTATTCCAAGAGTGGAACACAGCTCTGTCAACCTCTTGATTTTAGTCAAGAGATCTGTGTTGGATTCAGTCTACAAAACTGTAAGGTAATAAATCTTTGTTGCTTAAAACCACTAAGTTTGTGGTAATGATAATTTGTTATGGCTGTGATAAAAATTTAATACAGTAATAATTCTTCATGGTTTAGTTCTTTAAAAAGTTTATTTATTCTAATTAGATATATATGATAGTAGAATGCATTTTGATTCATTGTACACAAATGGAGCATAACTTTTCATTTCTTTGGTTGTACACAATATAGAGTTACACCATATGTGCAGTCATATATGACCTAGGGCATTGTTGTCCATCTCATTCCACCATCTTTCATGCCCCCATGTCCCTTCCCCTCCACTCTCTCTCCTTTGACCAAAGTTTCTCCATTCTTCCCATGCCCCTCCCCCACTGTGGATCAGTATCCACTTATCAGAGAGAACATTCGGCCTTTGGTTTTTTGGGATTGGCTTACTTTGCTTAGCATGGTGTTTTATTTATTTTTTCAAAGAACCAGATTTTTGTTTTGTCAATTTACTGAATTGTTTCTTTTGTTTCAATTTCATTGATTTCAGCCCTGATTTTAATTATTTCCTGTCTTCTACTTCTTTTGGTGTTGATTTGTTCTTTTTCTAGAGCTTTGAGATGTAATGTCAGTTCATTTATTTGTTGACTACTTCTTTTAATGAATGATCTCAATGTAATGAACTTTCCCCTTAAAACAGCCTTCTTAGTGTCCCAGAGATTTTGATATATCAGAGTTCTCATTTACTTCCCCCAATTTTTTTATCTCCTCTTTGATGTCTTCTGTTATCCATGTGTCATTCAGTAGCTATTATTTAGTCTCCAGGTGATGGAGTAGCTTTTATTTTTTATTTTATCATTGATTTCTAATTTCATTACATTATGGTCTGATAGAATGCAGGGTAATATCTCTACTTTTTTATATTTGCTAAGACTTGCTTTGTGACATAGCATATGGTCTATTTTAGAGAAGGATCTGTGTGCTACTGAGAAAAAAGTGTATTCACTTGTTGATGGATGAAATATTCTGTATATATCTGTTAATTCTAAATTATTGATTGTATTATTGAGTTCTGTGGTTTCTTTGTTTAGTTTTTGTTTGGAAGATCTGTCCAGTGGTGGGAGAGGTGTGTTAAAGTCACCCATTATTATTGTGTTGTGGTCTATTTGATTCTTGAAATTGAGAAGAGTGAGTTTGATATACATGGATGTTCCATTGTTTGGGGCATAAATATTTATGATTGTTACTTCTTGTTGATATATGTTTCCCTTAAGCAGTATGAAATGACCTTCTTTATCCCTTCTGACTATCTTTGGTTTGAAGTCCACTTTGTCTGATATGATGATAGAAACTCTTGCTTGTTTACATAGTCTATTTGAGTGGTATGTTTTTTCCTATCCTTTCACTTTCAGTTTGTGGATGTCTTTTTCTAAGAGATAAGTCTCCTGAAAACAGCATAATGTTGGGACTTTTTTTTTTCATCCAATCTGCCAGTCGGTGTCCTTTAATTGATGAGTTTAGGCCCTTAACTTTCAGGGTTATTATTGAAATATGGTTTGTATTCCTGTTCATTTTGGTTTATTTTTGGTTTTTAACTTCACTTGGTTTCTCCTTTGATTGGCTTTTCCTCTAGTGTAGTTCCTCCCTTTGCTGATTTTCATTTCCTCCTCATGGAATATTTTGCTGAGAATGTTCTCCAGTGCAGGGTTTCTTATTGTAAATTCTTTTAACTTTTATTTATTGTGGAAAGTTTTTATTTCATCACCAAATGTGAAGCTTAATTTTGCTGGATATAAGATTCTTAGTTGGTACCCATTTTCTTTCAGAGCTATGTATATGTTGTTCCAGGATCTCCTGGCTTTGAGGGTCTGAGTTGAGAAATCTGCTGATATCCAAATTGGTATCCCCTGTATGTAATCTGAACCTTCTCTCATGCAGCTTTTAAAATTCTATCCTTATTGTGTATGTTATGCATTCTCATTATAATGTGCCTTGGTGTGGATCTGTTGTAGTTTTGTACATTTGGTGTACTGTAAGCCTCTTGTATTTGATTTTCCAATTCATTCTTAATGTTTAGGAAATTTTATGATATTATTTCATTGAAGAGATTTGCATTCCTTTGGTTTGAATCTCTGTGCCTTCCTCTATCCTGATAATTCTTAGATTTGGTCTTTTGATGTTTTCCCATAATCCTTGGACATTTTGTTCATGGCTTCTTACCATCTTCATTGTGTGGTCAACTTTATTTTCAAGATTATGTATTTTGTCTCATTGTCTGAGGTTGTGTCTTCCAAGTTATCTAATCTGTTGGTGATGCTTTCTATTGAATTTTTTATTTAGTTTATTGTTTCATTCATTTCAAGGATTTCTGCTTGTTTTTTTTCCAGTCTCTTATCTCTCTTTTTTTTTTTTAATTTTTAAATATCTTTATTTCTTTTTATGTGGTGCTGAGGATTGAACCCAGTGCCTCACGCATGCAAGGCAAGCGCTACATGAGCTACAATCCCAGCCCTCTTTCTTGCTTTCTTTCTTTTTTTGATACTGGAGATTGAACTCAGAGGCACTCGACCACTGAGCCACATCCCCAGCCCTATTTTGTGGTTTATGTAGAGACAGGGTCTCACTGAGTTGCTTAGCACCTTGCCCTTGCTGAGGCTGGCTTTGAACACGCGATTCTCCTGTCTCAGCCTCCCTAAGTGCTGGAATTACAGGCTTGCGCCACCGCGCCTGGCTTCTATCTCTTTCTTGAAGTAATCCTTTGCTCCCTGTATTTGCTCTCTTATTTCTTTGTTGGAGTGATCAGTTGTTACCTATAATTACTCTTACATTATTCTGTGCTTCACAGATCATTTTAATTATGTATGTTCTGAACTCCTTGTGTGATATTTTGTCTACTGTACTGTCAATGGATTCTATTATTGAAGCATCCTGGTTTGATTGAGGCATTTTCTTCCTTTGTTTTATCATGTTGTTCATGTGTCTTCCCCTCTAGCAGTGCTGATCTGAGGTATTATAGTTTCTACTCTATGATCTTTTAGTGTCCCTGCAGGTTACCAATACCTCACCTCTGGTGTAACTGGGCCTGTAGGCACTTTGGGGATGGTCCTGGCTGTTGTCTCTAGACAGAATTAGGCCTGGCTGGCCACCTGTTGGTAAATGGGGAGCTGGTCTCCTTTTCTGCACGTGTGGTCGGTCTCTATGGTGTAGTTTTGGTGGTTGCTATAGAGTATATAGTCTACATCAGCTTATTGAGAACTACCTTAAAAGATGCTATTTCACATTCATTTATAAAAAAAAAAATTTTTTTTTCACTGTTTAAATGAACCCAAATGGCAGGTTTCCTTTTTGCTTTCAGGACTTTTACAACATTGTACCAGTGTCTTCTAGCTTGCATAATTTTCCTTGAAAAATCTGCTGTAATTTTATCTTTATTCCTGTGTATACAATGTGTCTTTTTTCTCTGGCTGTTAGATGGTTTTCTCTTTATCACCATCTTAAGCAGTTTCATTATATTATTTTTTGGTAAAGTTTTCTTCATGTTTTATATAATTGGGATTTGTTGAACATCTCTAATCGGATAAGACTTTGGATTTTTCATTTTCATTAAATTGGGAAGTTATTGACTATTTTTCTTCAAATATTTTCCTGCTCTTTACCTTTTGAGAAAGCCAATTATAAGCATACTTGACAACTTGAATTTGTTTCAGTTTACTGATATTCTGTTCATTTTTTTTTCAATTTTTTCTCTGTTCCATGTTGAATGATTGCTATTAAAATTCTACAGATTTACAGGTGCAGTGGTGCACAAGTGTAATCCCAGCAACTTAGAAAGCTGAGGCAGGAGAATTATAAATTCAAGGCTAGCCTCAGTAATTTAGCAAGAGCTTTCAAAACTTAGCAAGACTGTGTCTCAAAATAAAAAAATTAAAAAGGACTAGAGAGGTAGCTCAGTAGTAAAGCACCCCTAGTTTTAATCTCCAGTATCAAAAATTTTAAAAAATCTTCAACTTTACTAATCTCTTCTTATGCATTGTCTAACTCTGCTATTAAATCCCCAAAGTATATTTATCATTTCAGACATTGTAATGTTGATCTCCAGAAGTTTGTTTTGGTCTTATGCCTTCTATGTCCCTTTTTAAGTAATGGTTCCCCCTTGTCTTTGAGGAATATATTCAAAGATCCCCTGGTAGTTGCATAAAATTGTAATACTACGGAACCCTATATAGACTATGTTTTTTCCTGTGTGTACATATATACAATAAAGTTTAATTTATAAATTAGGCACAGTAAGAGACTGTGGTAGTCAGATTTCTGTCACTGCAGCAAAACCTGAGATAATCAACTTATAAGGAAGTAAGGGTTCTTTTATTTTAAACTCAGTTTTGGTTTCAGTCCATGGTCAGTTGTCTCATTGCTCTTGGGCCAGTGGCAGTACGTCATGGTGGAAGTGCATGGCAGAGGAGGCCTGTTTACCTCCCGGCAGCAGGGAAGTAAGGAAAGGAAGAGGACGGGCCAGGGTCCCAGTATTCCCTTTAAGGGCTTGCCCCTAGTGACCTGACTTCCTCTAATCAAGTCCTACCTCCTTTTAATTTAATTTGAATTTTTTAATACTGGGGTTTGAACCAGGGAGTTTTACCTGTGATACACACCCCTAGCGCTTTTTATTTTTTATTTTGAGGAAGGCTCTTGCTAAGTTGCCCAGGTTGGCCTTGGACTTTTGATCCTCCTTCCTCAGTCTCCTAAGTAGCTGAGATCACATGCATGAGCCACTGCACTTGGGTAAGCCCCATCACTTGGAGATTCTACCACTTCCCAGTAGCACCATGGGATGGGAACTAAGGGTTCAATACATGGACTTTTGGGGCACATTTCATATCCAAACTATAGCTGAGACTTATAGCAATAATAATAAAATGGAAAAATTAATATGTTGGTTAGATGAGAATTACTTGAATACAAGTACTGCAGTATTGTGACAGTTGATCTGAATAACCAAGATGACTCCTGACTAAGGGATGGGTAACAAATATAGTGTGAATACACAGGGCAATGGGATGATTCATGTCCCAGGAAGGACAGAGGCATATGGCATTGGACTTGATTGTGTTACTCAGAATGGTGTACAGTTTAAAATTAATAAATTGTTTATTTTTGAAATTTTCCACTTCGTGTTTTCAGAGTATGTTGACTTTGTATAACTGAAATCACAGAAAGAAAAGCTGATTTAGGAGGGACTGCCATATGCTCAATCTTTCTTATGGCTTTTTTTTTTTTTTTTTTTTTTTAAATATTTATTTTTTAGTTGTAGGTGGACACAATAGCTTTATTTTATTTTTATGTGGTGCTGAGGATCGAACCCAGTGCCTCCCGCGTGCGAGGCGAGCACGCTGCCACTGCGCCATAACCCCAGCCCCTCTTATGGCTTTTTGAATATATGGAATACAGTCAAACTAATTAGTATCCTATCTGCCAAGTCTGCCATCTCTGCTATTTCTGGATCTGTTTGTTTCTTTTCTGTCTTCCTTTTCCTTCATTCCTCCTACACTTCTTTTGCTGCGTATTCATCCCAGGACCTCACATATGCTAGGCAAGCACTCTGTCACTGAGGTATATACACCCCCATCCCTGGATCAGTTTTAATTGATTGATATTTTTCCTTATAACAAGATTTATTTCCTGGGGCTGGGGTTGTGGCTCAGTGGTAGAGCACTCACCCTGCATGTGTGAAGCACTGGGTTTGATCCTCAGCACCACATAAAAATATATAAATAAAGTATCCATCTACAACTTTAAAAAAAAGATTTATTTTCTGCTTCTTTGCATCCGTTTATTTATTTGTGTTTGTTTATTTATTTATTTATCTTTGTATCAGGGATTGAACTCAGGGGTACTCCATCACTGAGCCACATCCCCAGCCCAATATTTTGCTTTATTTAGAGACAGGGTCTCACTGAGTTGTTTGCCTAACTCTTGCTGAGGCTGGCTTTGAACCTGTGATTCTTCTGTCTCAGCCTCCCAAAGTGCTGGGATTACAGGTGTGCGCCACTGCATCTGGCTTGCATCAGTTTAGTTTTGATTGGATGTCAGATCTTGTAAATTCTACCTGGTAGGGTGCTGGATATTTTTGTACTACTGTAGGTATTCTTCACCATTATTCTGGGATGTGGCAAAACAGTTTGATCCTGAGTCTTGCTTCTAAGTGTTGTCATGTGAATAAAGAGTTGCAATTAGTCTAGGGTGAATATTTCCACACTATTGAGGCAAGACCTTTGTTAGTGCTTTGATGCCCTGGGAACTATGACGTTGTCCATTCTGGATTTTTGGAATAGATCCAATTTCTAGTCTGTGTGAATTTGAATACTGTTCCTATAATCCTTTTGAGTGGTTCTTTCCCTGGCCTTGGGTAGTTCTCTCATATACAGGAGATGTTTAATACTTATTTGAATGCTTGAAGGGGGTCTTCTGCAGATCTTGAGAGCTCTCTTTGAAGCTCTGTTCTCCATTGGACTCCCAGCTATGTCTCTTCAGTGCAGACGGACCACTAGTCTCTACTGGATTGCTCCTTCCTATGCTTTGGCCTAGAAATTTTCTCCAGATAGTCATCTGGGGCAAGTAACGTCTCACTTTAGTTGATTTTCTTCTCTTAGGAATTGCTGTTTTTAATTTTTGATGTCCAGTGTGTTGTCATTGTTTCATATATTTTGTTTTTTAACATACATGAAAATTAAAAATTGTTTTTAAAAAATTTGTTTTGTTTTGTTGGTACTTGAGTACTCAGGGGTACTTGACCACTGAGCCACATCTCCAGCCCTATTTTGTGTTTTATGTAGAGACAGGGTCTCACTGAGTTGCTTAGCGCCTCGCCGTTGCTGAGTCTGGCTTTGAACTCGTGATTCTCCTGTCTCAGCCTCCCTAAGGGCTGGGATTATAGTAGTTTTTTTTTTTTATATATATTTTTTTAGTTGTAGATGGACACATTATCTTTATTTATTTTTATGTGGTGCTGAGGATCGAACCCAGTGCCTCACGCATGCGAGGCAGGCACTGTACCACTGAGCCACAATCCCAGCCCTGGGATTATAGTACTTTTTAAGCCACCATGCCTGGCTTAAAAATTTGTTTTTTAAAAATTTATCTAAAAATTATTTTTTAGGGTTGGGGATGTAGCTCAGTGGGTAGGGTATTTGCCTTGCATGGACAGGCCCTGGGTTCAATCCCCAGCACCATAAAAACAATTTTTTTTTTTTAAATTGGGTTTTAAAAATTGTTTCAGGTAGATTGATAAATCTGCTCCATATTATTTACTTTTTTTTTTTTCTTTTGGCAACAGGGATTGAACTCAAGGGTACTCGACCACTGAGCTGCATCCCCAGCCCTATTTTGTGTTTTATTTAGAGACAGGGTCTCACTGAGTTGCTTAGTGCCTTGCCCTTGCTGAGGCTGGCTTTGAACTCGAAATTCTCCTGTCTCAGCCTCCCAAAGTGCTGGGATTACAGGTGTTTGCCACCCCGCCTGGTTTATTTACTCTATCTTTACCAGAAGCACAAGTCCACTGTGTTTTTTGTACTTCCCTGACCTTTTTTTTTTTTTTTTAAATTATTTTTAGTTATACATGGACACAATTATCCTTATTTTGTTTATTTGTTTTTATGTGGTGCTGAGGTTCGAACCCAGTGCCTCACATGTGCGAGGCAAGCACTCTGCCACTGAGCCACAACCCCAGCCCCGCTCCCTG
>PVHX01017621.1:0-21678 GCA_004024805.1 Geosciurus inauris | reverse complement strand
GTGAAACTTACTCTTCACTCTGATATTTACCTCCCCAGATTGGGCCCAGATGCTCTCTTAAATGTTTGCAAAAGACCCTAGCCTCTGTTGTTATATTTTCAGTCCAAGAACATGATGCTTGCCATTTAAACTCAATATTTCCAAATATGTCCTTAATCTTGTCTACTTAGATCTTTATTTACTCTTCCATTGTATTGTATATTTGTCCTTTTTATCAATAAATATCAAGGATAGTCTATACTTTCTTTCTTTGGTTCACTTTTATTTAATTCTCAGCCCTGTGAAATTTGATTTCTACTGAATCTACTCTTGCTGGTGTCACTGTAACATTACAGTTACCAGTTGTGCTATATTCTTTTTTTTTTTAATTTTTATTTTTTTTTAGTTATAGATGGACACGATATCTGTATTTTATTTATTTTTATGTGGTGCTGAGGATTGAACCCAGTGCCTCACACATGCGAGGCAGGCGCTCTACCACTGAGCCACAATCCCAGCCCCTGTGCTATATTCTTTTTAGTCCTTATTTGATTGGACTTCTCTGTGTATTTCATACTGGTTGCAGTTTTTCCTTATTTCTTGTTATAACACACTTTATGGATTCCTTTCTATCTGATCATAACTTATTTCTTCATTCTGTGGCTCATTTTCTCAAAGGACATTCAACTTTGGTAGTCCCAAATATTTTTGAACTTTTGTTGCCTTTGCTTGTATGCTTTTTGTTGTAGTTCATCCTTTCCTATGGCTTCAGCTACCATCCTTGGAAACTTAAATCCAAGTGTGAATCTGTATTGGGATTTTCCAGGTGTACTTTATTTTTAAAATTTTTCCCTCTTTATTCTTGTTTTGTTGTTGTTGTTGTTGTTAGTTATACATGGCAGTAGAATGTATTTTGACATATACATACATGGGGTATAACTTCCCATTCTTGTGGTTGAACATGATGTGGAGTTACACTGGCCATGTATTCATATATGAACATAGAAAAGTTATGTGTGATTCATTTTACTGTCTTTTCTATTTCCATCCCCTCTCCCTTCCCTTCATTCCCTTTAGTCTAATCCAGTGAACTTCTATCCTTACCCCATTGTGTGTTAGCATCCACATATCAGAACATTTAAACTTTGGATTTTGGGGATTGGCTTATTTCCCTTAGCATGACAGTCTTCATATCTATCCATTTACTGGCAAATGCCATAATTACATTCTTCTTTATGGCTAAGTAATATTTCATTGTGTATGTATACCACATTTTATATTTAAAATATAAAACATTTTATATTCCATTCATCTGTTGAAGGGCATCTAGGTTGGTTCCACAGCTTGGCTATAGCGAATTGAGCTGCTATAAACGTTGATGTGGCCGTGTCACTGTAGTATGCTGTTTTTAAGTGTTTTGGGTATAGACTGAAGAGTGGGATAATTGGGTCAAATGGTGGTTCCGTTCCAAGTTTTCTGAGGAACCTCCATACTACTTTCCAGGGTGGCTGCACCAATTTACAGTCCCACCAGCAGTGTATGAGTGTACCTTTTCCCCCACATCCTCACCAATTTTTATTGTTACTTGTATTCTTGATAATTGCTACTCTGACTGGAGTTATGTGGGGGTTGCAGTCCGTCCTGAGCCAGCAGGTTGAAGGGGCAGCCCCACATTCACCTCGTAGTGGAAGTTGGGAAGAGTTGGAGCCGAGACTAGTTGTCCGTTCCCAGCCCTGTCCTCCGCTGTCTTTCCGCCGCAGGACAATCAGACACTGCTAGGGGGTACTGTCAGAGCAAGCACCTGTTTATTTGCGGAACAAGCATTCAACTTATAGGGCCATTCGGCCAGTTGGAGACAATGCATGTAGATAACAGCTGTCCATGTGGCAAGGCACGTAAGCCCCCTGAATTCTGGCCACAAGCTGCATGTTCGCAGAACCAACAGTAATTGTAAACCAATCACATATTTCCTCCTTCCTTTGTGCCTTTCCCATCTATACACAATGGCTAGTCATTAGGGCGTAGCATAGAGCTAGCCCCCGACAAGTCCCCCTTTTTTGTATGGTCCACTTTGGGAATGTGCCTGTCTTAGGTCGCCTCCATCTTTCAGGGGGTCTTACCCGTCGTTGGCTACCATTCCAGCCTCATGGTGGGCCCATAACTTAAGGCCTTTGAATTTCCTGCAAGGCCTTATAGACCCAGTGGTCTCGGGGTTTGGGGGTGTTCTTTAAGCACCTGTGCTAGCATTGTGATCTTGTTTTTTGTTTTTGTTTTTTTTTTTTAAGATTTTTTTTTTAGTTGTAGATGAACACAATGTCTTTATTTTATTGCTTTGCATGTGGTGCTGAGGATCGAACCCAGGGCCTCATGCATGCGAGGCAAGCGCTCTACCCGCTGAGCTACAATCCTAGCCCCGTGATCTTGTTTTGGAGCTGGGCTTGCATTTCCAGTGCCTGGTAACGAAAGGCAACAGAAGAAGGATGAAACCATCAATGCCCAATAGGGCTAAATTTGGAAGGGGCTTGTGTGTTTTTGCCACATGGCAGTAAAACATTGGGCAGAACGCAAAGTTTCCGCCTTATATAGTTGAGCTTAACAGTCGAGGACAACAATTGGGAGGACAAATTTAACATCTTATCATTCTAGGGTCCCCTGATGTAGGTGGAGTAATTTTTTTTATCATCTGAGTAGCATTGACATTTGAGTAGCATTAATTTCCAGAAAGGATTGACAGAAGAGAACATAGAGGGAATTACAAAGGTATCTTTGTTGTATAGATAATACAGTCAATTGTTCTGATAGAATGTCCATTTCTAGATGGGGGATCAATACCCCCAGTGAGGTGATTGCTGAGAGTCAGATATTGTTCTTGTCACGAATGACCTCTTGGATCTCCTGGGCAGTTTGAGTAGTTTGTGTGATCGCGACGGCAGCAGCAGTTGCAGCAGGGCAGCAGCGGTATGCAGCCATAGCAGCGATCACAGAGGCAGTGATTCTGAAGTCCCTCTGTTAAGGCTGAGTGTCCTTGTAGAATTGGAGGCTTTGTCAGAATTCCAGTCAGCACCAGGCAAGCAGTCCACCACAGTTGTTTACATGGGCTCATTCCTGTAAATTAAGGAGAAAGATTGCCCCTCATGAGTAGATGCTCTTGGGTTATCAATTTGTTCAGGGTGGCAATATTTAAGGTTTTTAGCGGGTACCCAAGTAGGACTTGATTCGCCTATTGGGAAAACACATCCAAAGCCTCAACTCGCACTTATAAGGGGGTCAGGTCCACGCCAACATCCTTTTATAAGGCGTCTGATTGGACCAATGTCTTTGGAAAGCCGTTAGAGGCTGTTCTTTTGAAAAATTTAAAATATTTAATGTGAGCATAGCCATTTGTAGCTGATCATGGGAGTTGATTCCCCCTTTTTGTTTTTGTAATTGATCCTTTATAGTTTTATTATGTTGCTGTACAGTGGCTTGTCTTCTTGGGTTGTATGGAATTCCAGTGAAATGTTTAATATGCCATTGGGCAAAAAATCCCTGTAGGGCTTGGCTCACAAAACAAGGCCCATTGTCTGTTTTGATTGCGCATGGGCTTGCTTTAGAACCTTAATTATATGGGTTGCTTTTTCCCCTGTAAGGATAGTAGCATATAATGACCAGTATAGCCATTGCTCCATCTAGGAGGGTGAGGTGTCCAGGGCTCCCATAAGAGCCAAAATCATTAGGGGTGAGAGAGAGATACCATATAACAACTAGTAGTTTAAATATTGAGAAGAAAACATGAAAAGTATTTACATGGATCAGTTCCTTTATATAAATGCTATAACATGAGAAACACCCAAAACCAAATAGAGTTTTGCCATTAAGGTGTAAACCCAGTAAAAGAAAATAACAACAAAACACTATAAAAGGTACAGAGAAGGTGTGGCTATAGGAAACCTTAGTATAAATTGCAGTATATAAATTGGCCCATGTAGAATAAAAAATTATTTACTGAAGTTAGAATTTTTTTTAATAAAACAGTGCTTATTAGAAGTATTTTAATATGAATCAGATCTATAGCATTAAGCCAATGCCATTCAGTTGTGTTTCCATTTTGCTTTTGTTTTAAAAGCTGTTGTTTTGACTCAAGAAAATCTCTAAGGCCAACATCCTTAAAAGTATTATCCATTCTTATCAGATTTATATTTAATCTTTAGGAAATGATTTAGGCTGGCAATGCAACTCAGAGTAACTGTAGGAAAAGGGGTTAAGTTAAGCAGGAATCTGATTTTGAGCCAGTAAGGTTTTCAGGCTAAACAGACAGCCAATTCAAGTGAGAGAAATTATTTATCATTTCAATAATAGTTATAGACATAAACATGTTAATATGCAATTATTTATATCTTTATTTCCTATTGACTGGGAGGCATATAATTTGTTCTCCCCAAATAACCATAGAAATCTTGTATATATGGCTGTATATTAATATTTTTAAAAATTTAGGTATACTTCTGTGTTTGCATATGTGACTCTATAGAAGCTGGAAGGAATACTTGATGTGTTAACTATATATGCTGAAATATTTAAATTTGAATATAAAGTACATGAATTATCATAATGATCAGAAACTTCCTTAGTGGTAGAAATTCACTTATTGAAGTTCTTATCCTGGCATATGAGCCCTGTTTCCGAGGTTGCAAGGCAGGGAGGAATCATCCCAGGGGTCAGAGAGACCCGCTTTGGGCTTAGTAGGATCCTTCCTGTCGATCAGAGGAGTGACTGAGGACCTCTGAGAGGTCAACCTTTCCTGATCAAAACATTCCCATTCCGTCTTTTCCTCTGAGTCTTCGGAAGGTCCTTCTGATTTCTTTATTTGTTGCCCAGAGGTCTCTTTGGAAGCCTCAGGAGAGAAGCATGCCTTAAGGGCCGACAAAGTAGGATAGACACCCAAGGGGGGGGTTCTCCTCTAAATTGACTTCTCTTCTATGTACTAGCTGTTTTATCTGCTCCCACGTGGAGCGATCGGAAAGATTACTAGCGAAAAGATTACTAGTGGGGAGCTAGGGAGCTGCCCGCATGAAGGTCTCCTCAACCTTTTATCTTAAACCTTGAAGCCCTTACTCTTAATCAGAAAGCTTTCAGAGCAGGGTCCTCTTTTCCATTAGCTTAACCTATTTTTAGGTAAACTCCAACCCGAAGACCTGTAGATCCACTCACTCGATTGGCCCAATTTGCCACTTAAGGTTTCAGTTCCTTGCCCCACGTTGGGCGCCACAACGTGGGGGTCACAGTCCATCCCGAGCCAGCAGGTCAAAGGGGCATCCCCACATTCACCTCGCAGTGGAAGTTGGGAAGAGTTGGAGCCGAGACTAGCCGTCTGTTCCCAGCCCTGCCCTCCGCCGTCTTTCTGCCGCAGGACAATCAAACGCTGCAGGACAGTCAAACGCTGCTAGAGGGTATTGTCAGAGCAAGCATCCGTTTATTTGCGGAACAAGCATTCAACTTATAGGGCTGTTCGGCCAATCAGAGACAATGCACATAGATAACAGCTGTCCATGTGGCAAGGCACGTAAGCCCCCTGAATTCTGGCCACGAGCTGCACATTCGTGGAACCAACAGTAATTGTAAACCAATCATATATTTCCTCCTTCCTTTGTGCCTTTCCCATCTATACGCAATGGCTAGTCATTAGGGCGTAGCATAGACCTAGCCCCTCACAGAGTTAGATGAAATCTCAGTGTAGTTCTAATTTGCATTTCTGTCATTGCTAGAGATGTTGAGCATTTTTTCATATATTTGTTGATCAATCATATTTCTTCTGTGAAGTACCTGTTCAGTTCCTTTGCCCATTTATTGATTGGGTTGTTTTTTTGGTCTTAAGTTTTTTGAGTTTTTTATATATCCTTGAGATTAATGCTGAGGTGCAGGTGGCAAGGATTTTCTCCCATTCTGTAGGCTTTCCTAGAGGTACTTTATATTCAGTATATATAAAATGTAACTTGCCTCTTATTTTTTTAAAGTTGCTTTTCTGTGTCTGTCTTGTGTCTGACACTGCTATAATCAGTCCCTCACTCAGGCTAGAACCATGATGCCATCTTAGACTCTTTCCCCTAAATCCCAGATCTATTTTAGTTTTACAGATATTGGATCCTTAATATTTTAAAATCCATCCCACAGAGTGTGTTTCCAGTAATGATGGCAGAGTGAAGTGGTCTCTTGAACCTTCCCACAGATAATAATGATAAAATCTGTTTAAGAAAGAAAGTATCTTAAGGAACTGGAAAGCATCCAAAAGCAGACAGAAGCTAGAGGAAAGTATAATTTTAAAAAATGGCAACTGGAAGCAATTAGAATTGTGAATTTGCAACTTAAAATTTTTTTTTTTGCCTGAGGGCATTTAACAACTTGCACATCAGAGAAAAGTAGCAGAGGAAAACTTCAGCTTTGCTTTCTTAAGGTGGTCAAGAAGAGAGTTCCCAATATAAAAAGTACTTGGAAATTTAGCAGGAGGTCCTTTATAAGTAAAAACCACAGAAGAGGGTGAATCCCATAACTGACTACAAACTAAAATCTCTGGCTGAACCTCTAATTTATACCTGAATGGGGAGACTCCCAAGAGGCCTGGTGAGAAAGCAGGGAGAGGTCGGAGAGGTAGAGTTCTGAGCTCTGTGAATTTACTGCTTTTTGAGCTGAGTGAACTAACTGTGGGACTTTTAAAAGTTAGTGTTAGTTAGTTATTATTATTATTTTTTTAGTTAGTTAGTTTAAATTAACCATGGGAGACTATGTGGCAAAAATCTGAAGCTTTTTGAGCTTGAGGTATCTATCAGAAGACAGAATCTTAGGCTGGAAAGTTAGGGAAGAATCCCCAGAAGCAAAATTCAGTGAGGATAGGCCCCAAATGTGAGAATAATCTCTGGCCAAATTGTTGGCCAGTTAGTAATCAGTAACACAGGCAGATGTGTAGGAACCAGGTTGAAAAAGCAGCTGTAAGAATTACACAGAAATATCAGTTGTTGAATACTGTAGAAGGGACAAAGCCTATCGTTTAAGTCTAGATAAATTACTTGCCTGCTAGGGAAAACCTCCAACAATTGAGAAGAAAATACAGTAGAATCCAGAGGTACTACGTATTTTAGAATATCTAGTATTCAACCAAAAATTACTAGACATACAAAGGAACAGGAAAGAGCAAAACATACTCAGGGACAAAAGGCACTCAATAAAAACTACCTCCAAGTTGACTCAGATGTTGGAAGTTGTAGTCAAAGACTTCAAAGTAGCTGCTAGATACATATATTCAGAGAATTAAAGGAAATTGGTTTTAGCAAGTGAACAGATAAGGGATTTTAAAAAAGTAATGGGGAATAATTTTATAAATGGGAAATTGAAAATAAGAGAACTTCATTTATGGCAGCAAGAAGGGATTGGTAATTTTCTTGTAAAAAACAAATGTAAAACTGAGGCAAAACCAAATATTTCAGGGCACTAGAAATTAAATGAACCTTGGGTGCCATGGTGAATGCCTGTAATCCCAGTGACTGAGGCAGGAGGATTGCAAATTCAAGCCTAGCCTCAGCAATTTAGTGGGACTCTGACTCAGAAATGAAAAAGAAGGCCTGGGGATGTAGCTCACTGGTAATGTGTCTTTGGGTTCTATTCCCAGTACCATGGGGGAGCAGGGAGGGAAGAAGTGATACCAATCTTGGAGATCAAATCTTGAAGATCAGGAACTGGGCCTTATTCCCATGGTGCTGAAGATTAATGCCAAGGAAAGCATAGAAAGCAAGTTTTATTTAAGAAAAGGGATAATGACAATTCTCCAAAGAGAAGGGGGCCCAGAGCTGGGTGTCCACTGAGTGGGATACCCAGAACTCCTGTTTTAAACATTGCCTTCTCTTTGTTCTCTGTGTACTTGCCTGTGGGCAGGAAAGAGCAGGAGCACAGGGATTAACTGTTAGCAACCCATTATCTTTTCCTTGATAACCAGCCTTCCTCCTCTGGATCTCTGTCATTTATTATCTACACTGACTGTCTGACCTTCACCCCCTGCCTAAGTTTGCGTAGGAATGTGACATATCCTGTCCACTCAGGCCAGGTGGGGCTTCAGACAGATTGCTTTTTGGCAAAGAAGGCTTTGGGGGGGGAGGGAGTGGTTCAGCACAGTGGGCTCATTTTATAGAATTATTCTCTTAATCTCATGTTCCCACCATTCTCATCTGTCTGTCCCATTATAGAAGCAGCAGAAACAAATTAAAAAGCATTTATTCTTAAAAAGCTGGTGATGCTTTGAGGGAGTACAGTGGGAGTCAGTAGTTGTTTTCCTAGGGCTTCTCCCATCTGTCCCTATCTCCGTTGCCTCAGCCCTGGTGACAAGAATTGTGGTTTTACCAGTGTTGGCCAACTGTGAAAGGAACAACTTTCTTGCCAGAGGGGGTTGACTTGGTTCGGAGTAGAGAGTGAAAAATCACAGCTTTGCCAACTAAAAGTGGCAAACTTGGTTAGAATCAAAAAGATAGAATCCATGGCTTTGCTAGCCAGAAATTGCAGTGCCTTTTGGAATGCGTGGAATGGTGGACCTGCCAGAAACATTAGAGAAGTTCCTGAAAACAACAGAGCCATACATGGACGAAGATAAGCACTCCACATATTTCTGTCTTATTAGGAAACTACATGCATGTGAAGAGAGACCCAAGAATGTCTGATAAAAGGGAAAACTTAGGGCATACTTGGGAATTGGCTGCAATTTTTAATGCATTCCTCAAGCAACAATGGATTAACAGAGGACAAATACTTTATGGGCTTAAGGTATATAAGCAACCTCTGCTCAAATCATTGGCTGACTAGTAGTAAACTGTGCAGATAAAGGGATGCTTCCCTAGGCAGCCAGGCTAAAATTAAACAAAACGTAACAAAAACTAAGCAGACACATCAGATGCAACATACTATTGGGAAGTCAAATTCTGCAATTTAAGTATAGGCAATTTACTAAAAATAACAAATAGCACATCAGAAAAAAAAATCTAGAATTGCTACAATATATTATCAAACAACATCCAGTTTTCAACCAGATATTATGAGACTTGCAAGGAAAGAATCAGGAAAGCGTGACCCACACTTGGGGAAAAATTAGTGGAAAAGAATTTGTCTCCATTCAGCAAAGAATTGAAGAATAGAACATAGAGATAGCAGGTAAGAAGTAGGTTTATTGCAAAGATGAGAGAGATACAGAGGGCAGACTTCTCTTAAGAGAAGGGGCCTCAGACCTGGGAATCCATTGAGGGAGTTTTTGCTTGTTCTTCTTATGGTCTCTGGAATTTCCTCCTTTCCTTATTTCCTCCCCTATCCTAGCGCTCCTCACTATTGATTGGTGCACCCGCTGTCCAGATGTCTGTTTTAGTTTTTCCATTGGATCCTCCCACTCCTTAGGAGCACTGGTACGGAGATGTCTGTCTGATTGGGTCCCCAGCTTGTGTCCATAGGCACTTTTGTCAAGCAGGAAGTTGACCTCACCAGAAGCCCCTCTCCTGCCCCTGACCACCTCACTTGCCATCTTGCCATGGCTGCCCAAGCCCTTCTAGGTCTCCCTCAAAAACATGCTTTAAAAAATTAAACTATGGTCAGAATTTTAAAAAATGAGATGATAGTTACTTAAATAGGGAAATAGCTCTAACCACTTTTCTTCAACATCATATTAGAAGTCCTAGCTGTTAGCAGAAAAAAACTGGGCCAGGCGCAAACTTCATGGATCATCTTAGCCTTTTATTCAGGAATGGGATCACACCTTCAATAGACCCACTCTCCTGGTGGAAAACAAACCACTGGCCAAAGGAGGAGTTTGGGCTTATATAGGTTATACTGAGAGGTGATTTAGTGAGCATGTCAGGTTGGGCATTCAGGACTTAGGGTTTTTGGGTTGGAGGTCGGTGGCTAGCCCCTGGAGAGGGTTTATCTTGGAAGAGGTTAGTCTTTCCCAGAGACTGTCATTCTAGGTTTGATGAAACACTTTCTCCCCACCTGTGGCCAGCATCTGAGAAGGATTTATCTTGAAAGATATGAAAGCTATCAATGTATAGCTTTCTTTTTCATTGCCTTTTCCCAGGCCGCACTATCTTGGGGTTTTTCATTTTCCATATCTAACATTCCAGACTCTGAAAGGAAGGAGGGAATTTGGCCTCAAGGTCTGTAGCTGCTTCCTGCTGGGAGGGGGCGATGGGGACCCCTTCAGGGTCCTGGAAGTGAATACAGGGGTCATTCAAAGGGAGGATGTATGGGAGAAGTTCTGAAGCCATTGCGAGCAATGTCAGTTCACTTTATACTGCTCCAGATCAGGCAGTGAGTAGCTGGAGGAGGAAGAGATGTTCTGAGACGTTTCCTGGCAGTTGTGGCTGAGCTGATCACTTTATTATAAAACTAAAATAGAGAGAAGAAAAATATTACAATAATATGTGAAGATTAACTGGTGTTTTAGGTTAGGGGAGACAATTTTAGCATATAGAATGAAGACTAATTAGCTTAGTAGTGCTAGAATAATTGTAGTGTAAAGGTAGAGACTAAATTGTTAGTGCTAGGAAAATGATTTTGGCATGTAGTATAGCTGAGGACTTTATTATTTTTTTAATAAATATTTTGAGATGTTGATGGACTTTTATTTTATTGATTTATTTATATGTGGTGCTGAGAATTGAACCCAGTGCCTCACACATGCTAGGCAAGCGCTCTACCACTGAGCCACAAATCCCAGCCCTCTATTATTCATAATTAAGGCCCAATCAGATTTGAGGTGTTCTTCCCATGATATCAGGGGTCCAGTTCCTTTGGAGCACAGCAAGCACAATTAATCTTGGAACCATATTTTCTTGATGGTTTAATGGTTTCTATCCTGCTCAACAAATTACGCCAAACAAGAACAGGGATACAATTAACAGTATAATTAAGGCTAGTAATCCATCTATAAATGCAGAAAAGTACTTAAAAGGGTTAAGGGAAGAAATTCCTTCAGCCAAACTGCCCCAAATTTCATCATTATCAAAAGGAGGTGTTTTGGCATTAATCACGGCCAGGACCTGAGATTGTAATTTTAACACATTTAAAGAAGCATTATGAAAAGGATCAAGTTCCATTAGATGATTGCATACACTTTGTCATTGATTCTCAGTGTCATTATATGGAACTCTGGTAACTCAAAAGTGAGTAATATTATAATGGCATTGAAGTCTCTGAGTTCACTATAAATCTTGTACTTGTTCCCCTAGCCATAAAACAATGTTTTAGTTTTGGACCTCTCCTAGAATTTCCTGATCAATATATACTTGAATTTGCCAGGTTTTAGTATAATTCTTATGAAATTGCTGAACGTAATGTGTTGTTTGGACCTCTTTTTGTAAGGCTACTGCTGCCGTGGAGGCAGCCAAACCAACAATACCAGTATTAACAACCTGATAAATTGTTTAACTCAGTGCTTTAAATGTCTTATCAACTCTTGCGTGAATGTTACTGAAGGTGTTTCCTGCCATGGTTCTTTCAATTTTACAGGGAGCCAGGTAGCTACTGGCCTTTTGAGAATCATAACAATTTGTTCTGGGCTCTGCCGTATGGTTTGATTGATACAGTACTGCAACATACAGGTTTTTGTTGTTTTTTTCTTTTTAATATATGTGTATTTTTAAGATATTGATGGACCTTTATTTTATTCATTTCATTTATATGTGGTGCTGAGAATCAAACCCAGTGCCTCACACATGCTAGGCAAGCTCTCTACCAGTGAGCCACAACCCCAGCCCATCATACATTTTACATTTAACATAATATATATTTTGTGAGGCATTATACTGCATTTGAATGGGCCCAGATAATAAAACATGGGGATTTAATACACATGCTGTGAGGTAGAATTCTTTATGAAGGGAAGAGTTAGAATAGATAATAGTTTTTGATTTCCCATATTGAGACCCACCAGACTTGAAAAGGCCCCTGAGTTAAACCTATTTTCCATATGGAGTCCTGAATTGGCCCAAAATCCATTCTCAGGGTGGGAGGTGATAATTCCCCTTTGTACCAATACTTGATGATATTGGAACCTATGTTATTTCTATGAACACAGGTTAAATTGCCCCCATGAAAGAATGTCCATCCCGTATCTCTAGATTGAGTGTCCATTAGTCCCCAATGAGGTCCCTAATCTATAGCCTGTTTTCCTACAACAGAAAGATTTGTGGATAAGGTATAACATATTCAGTCCATCTTAACAATTTATGTGGAGAGTCCTTGTGATTATGGTGAAAGCATAGGGGTCTCTTTCACGAATAGTTAACATTAACTTCCTGCCAGGCAGGAGAGCCTCTGCCCGTGAGAAAAGTAAGCCTGAGCCGGGTGCGGTGGCACATGCCTATAATCCCAGCACTTTGGGAGGCTAAGACAGAATCACAAGTTCAAAGCCAGCCTCAGCAATGGCGAGGTGCTAAGCACTCAGTGAGACCCTGTCTCTACATAAAACACAAAATAGGGCTGGGGATGTGGCTCAGTGGTCGAGTACCCCCAAGTTCAATCCCTGGTACAAAAAAAAAAAAAAAGTAAGCCTGGCCTCTTGATTCTGTACTTCAGAGACATGATGAACCCAGTTTTGAGTTGAACCCATCTTGGTGTGGTAACAATAAGAGTTTCTGAGAGGAACGCAAAATGGCGTTGGGAGGACAATTCTGAATAATAAAAATTGTTGGGTGGACCCAGTAGTTAACAAAGGACCAGGCAAAAAAGTGGTGAATTTAACATAGATTGAAGGGAGAATGTCAAACCATGTTAATGGGTAAGCAATAGCAGGTTGTGGAATATGGGCCCAATAAATTAGCCATCCTCATATGAATGTGCTATTAGCCATCCTCATATGAATCAGCATGATAAACCTGTTAACAGAAACAGTAAGTTTATCTATTTTCCCTGTTCCAGGGGGTCCTGGAGCCATTGTCTCTTACCGCTTTCGATGGGTTTACATAGAAATAGTATTCTTCCCTGTCTGGTTTTGCAGGATGACAGATGCCAGGGAGTCCAATTGATTTCGTAAAGTCGGTACCCAATCAGTGACCTGTTGGATATCTAAAATAATCTGTGTTGACGATTTTATAGTGAATAGAGGTTCCTAATTCCGCTGCCCAGTGGATGTTTCTAGCCCTATCAGTAAGGGGAATAATTTGGGCACTCTCCTATGTCTGGTGTATGCTGTTATTGGAATGGGTAGGCTTTGGTTGTGGGGTTAAATGTCAGTTTGAGGAGTAAGGAAAATTAAGGTACAGAGGCCAGTTTAATTTTGGTAGGCAGGGGCAAATATGAGCCTTGCAAAGCAAAAATCCTCAGAAGTTTGGGGGCATCAGAGGTGTGGGACTGACACAAGTATACATCTTAAGTTCTATTTAAAAGAACTATTGTTTTTCCTCTAAAATTCCCGGGTGTGACTGTATTTTGGTTATAACTGTATTTGCTTTATCTCAGGTGTTCAAGACCAAGCTGGTCAAATTGATCTTGTTCCTATCTGTTAAGAATCAGCTGAGTTGCCACAGGGGTTACTCTTGGGGAACTTGAGAGCAGCTTCTTAGCTCTTCTAGTGCCATCTGCTAGGTGGGGTCTCCTTGATGAGGTAGCTTCCCTTGTTAGCATCAGGGATTCTCCCTTCTCCAGTGACCCTCCTCTGTGCAGCAGGTACACAGATTGGCTTTCTGTTCTCCACTGGTCTCATTAATCTCCCTGATCAGGAGGTCATGTGGCCCAGAGTTGCAAAGCTCTTTAAAGAAGTTCTCCAATTCTCTGAGGTCAGGCTGACTCAGAGGGCAAGAGCCAAATACTGGTTTTCTTGGCCCTTTTGTTTTAGCCTTAATCTTTAAGCCTTGATCTTAAACATCTAGCAAGCCAGTCTCACTAGTCTTTAAGTTTACTGGATTTTAACTTCAATATCCATAACCTCACAGTCATTTACCCCCTTTATTTAATTGTGGTATGTATTAGTACTGGAAGTTAGCCTTATATCTTATCTGTCCTGTAGGTGATGGCTTATTATCTTAAAACCCAGGTTGTGTGTTCTTGAAGCAGTACCTCTGCAAAACATTAACAGACAATAATTATAGAGTTTACAAGGAAAATACAAAATGAAATTAACAAGAGTAAAAACATGTTCAGTTTGTATAATACCTATTCTGATTTTTGGCTGAGTTATATGTTATATCCCAGTAATCTTTACAATAAGTCAATCTTTTTTTTTTTTTTTTTTTTTTTGGGTACTGGAGATTGAACTCAGGGGTACTCGACCCCTGAGCCACATCCCCAGCCCTATTTTTGTATCTTATGTAGAGACAGGGTCTCACTGAGTTGCAATAAGTCAATCTTTTAAACACAACTTTAAATGAGTTGAAGTCTGGCCTATTTTAGAGCCATTTTAATGTGCAGTAAGGTGGGAAGCAGAGCTTTATCTCAGGTGAGGTGGGTCTCTTGACAAATTTTAGGTAAAGTGTTATAGTTCTGAAGCTGATCTTTGCCTCTTTCTTCAATGTCATTTTACAAAGTTTGCATATATTGTTTTCTGAGTCTATATGAACATTAGTTAACACAATATAACATTACATTTAAGACATGAATCAAAAAAAGGCTGAGAGAGCTTTTAACTTTCCTTTTGTGTGGAACAGTGGCAAAATATTTTCATGTTTTACAATATTAACCTTTAAACAGATTAGGCTCTTATTATCTTTCAGAAATACATTTACATTTTTACCCCAGTGTAAAAGGTAACATAAGATTTAGGTTCAGTTACAGAACATTTAATGATATAAATAAATCCCCAGTTAAATTTGTTATAAGTTTAAAATTATCATTACAGACAACTAAGACAACTTTAGTTTGGAGAACAGCAGGTTGATAAAAATGTTCTTTTAGCCGGGGCATAGTGGTGCATGCCTTAGTGCACGCAAGGCAACCACTCTACCAACTGAACTATATCCCCAGCCCTAAATTTCCTGCTTTAAAAACTTGTATACCTGGGCCAGGTGAGATGGCGCACACTTGTAATCCCAGCACTTTGGGAGCCTGAGACAGGAGAACTGTGAGTTCAAAGCCAGCCTCAGCAATGGTGAGGCACTAAGCAACTCAGTGAGACCCTGTCTCTAAATAAAATACAAAATAGGGTTAGGGATGTGGCTTCAGTGGTTGAGTACCCCTGAGTTCAATCCCTGGTACCAAAAAAAAAAAAAAGACATATGCCTGGAAGACATGAACACATTTAGTATACTATACTGATGTTTTTATATTAGCCAAGTTTAGCTTTTAAAGGAAAATTTAGACTCTGCAATGTAGTATAATACTTGAAAATAACAGTTATTGCTGTGTAACCAGTGTTGCACAGATCCCAATTCCTTAAAAATCAGTTATTTTAAAGAATAAAACTTAATAGACACAATGTTAAGAGTAAGTTAATGTTTTAAGAAATCCCTGTCAGTTTAGCATATAGATCAAACCTTGGTTTTATATCAATACATTAGTGTTTGACCTTAGGAAAAAACCTCAAGTAGCTTTAATTGATTGTTCCACATACATATAACCAACTTAGTTACATATGAACTTGTTTAAATTTGCCCTTTACTTACATAGACCTCATGTTGTTTTTTATCCTACAGAGACTTTCTTACCCAGAAATATTGTCCTTCTACTAAGTATATTTCCATACCAAGAACCTTCTAATTTCTCTTTCCTATCTGTTGACTTTTCTTTTTGTTCACATTCTGAAATAATTCTTATGAAAGGACATTTACCAATTAGTTGTGATCTTAAAATCTCTTCAGAAGGGGAATATTTGCCTGCTGCTTGGCCATTCATCATCTTGTAACCTGGGGCTCCTAGGATGTATTAGGAGGCTGGGGAAGCTGGAGGCACCGAGGGGAGGGGCATCCTCTCCGGGTCCCAGTGATAGGCTTAAAGACCTTCAGGGGTGTTGCCCACTGGCAGTGAGCCTGTGGACAGCTGGGGAAGGGCCAGCTGATCAAGACTCCTCCAGACTCTGCTTCCCCTGCCCCCTTGGCATGCACATTGCATCCTACAGCCGGCAGCCGCCAGGAGAGAGATTTTCCCTGGGAACAGTTCACCTTCCGGTATCTCTGCTGCCCATAGTTGAGACAGGGCTTAGTATATTTGGTAATTAAGTAAAGGAACAAAAAAACTTGGAGGTAGGAACCTTAGATAACCTTGCCATTTTATAAATTTCAGACAAGTTTGCCAGTCTGTAATAGGTAATTTTAAAATTTTGGAGAATTTCTTTTTTTTTTTTTTTTGGTACTGGAGATTGAACTCAGGGGCACTCGACCACTGAACACATCCCCAGCCCTAGTTTGTGTTTTATGTAGAGACAGGGTCTCACTGAGTTGCTTAGCGCCTCGCTGTTGCTGAGGCTGGCTTTGAACTTGCGATTCCCCTGTCTCAGCCTCCCTAAGTGCTGGGATTACAGGCTTGCGCCACCATGCACAGCAAATTTTGGAGAATTTCTTGATCAAAGGTTTCATACTTGGGCCTTTGGTGGGTGCAGATTATCAAATTTTTATTGTGGCCAAATGGGAGTGCTAAGCCTAGTGAGGTGTTTAATTTCAAGGTTGGTTTGGGAGTAGAAGGTCTTAAAATTGGTAGAGAGACAGCCCAAGGGGTGGTCTCTGGGAACTCACCAGGTAGTTCCATATTTGGAGAGGTTAGACAGAGGTGACCTTTGAGGGCAAAGTGTCCTCTGTACCCTTTTGTCACTGGTGTGCCAGCCCTAGACTGGAATTTCCCACTGGGGTTTGGGGAAATGTCTCCCACCCTAATCCCAGGGGTGGGAGACCCCTGGGGTCTCAGTTAGCCAGAAGGCAGGATCTCAGATCAGGGTACCTATCTGCTGGAGCCTGGAAGGAGTCTTACCTCTCTGGAGAATTTAAAGGCTGGTGTTGGATGCAGGAACCAAATGGCAAGGAGGTCTCTATTCGTGAGGCTTGCTGGCTGTGTAAGGGAAGGGAAGATTGGGGAGGGGAGGAAGGGAAGATTGGGGAGGGGAGGAAAGGAATGTGAAGGGGGTCAGAAAGAGGATGCCTTCAGCACCAATAAAAGATTCGATACAAATCCTTGCCACAAGGTTGGTTACAGGTCGTGTACCAGCAGCTATTGAGCCAAAGTGGACTTGTAGGGTGGGGAGGGAGGTGAGGGAAGCAGTCAGTCTGGGGATTCAGCTGTAGCTGCATGAGTGGAGGCTGGGGCTTCTCCCCACTGCAGAGATCCTTGGGGATGTTGGGCGCCCAAGGGGCACTTCCCAGGTCCCATTGGTCATTTAACTTAACAACAGGGGAAGGGGAAGTGTTTCAGGTGGGGAGATAGGGAAGAGTTAATTTCACTTTACTTCAGGTCGCAGTCAGAGAGCCAAATATTAGCACAAAAAGACCGGGCCAGCAACAAACTTCATGGATCATCTGCCTTTTATTTAGGAACAGGATTACACCTCCAATATACCCACTCTCCTCGTGGAAAATGAGCCACTGGCCAAAGGAGGAACACTGAGAAGTGATTGAGTGAGTGTGTCAGTTGGGGCACTCAGGACTTTAGGTTTTGGGGAGTCAGTGGCTAGCCCCTGGAGAGGGTTTATCTTGGAAGAGATTAGTCTTTCCCAGAGACTGTCATTCTAGGTTTGATGAAACACTTTCTCCCCACCTGTGGCCAGCATCTGTGAAGGATTTATCTTGAAAGAGATGAAAGCTATCAATGTATAGCTTTCTTTTTCATTGCCTTTTCCCAGGCCGCACTATCTTGGGGTTTTTCTTTTTCTTTGGTACTGGGGATTGAACTCAGGGGTATTCAACCACTGAGCCACATCCCCAGCCCTATTTTGTGTTTTATGTAGAGACAGGGTCTCACTGAGTTGCTTAGTGCCTCACTATTGCTGAGGCTGGCTTTGAACTTGCAATTCTCCTGTCTCAGCCTCCCTAAGTGCTGGGATTACAATTTCATTTTTTATATTTAACACTAGCCAATGTGATAAAGCAATAAATAGAAATGAAAGAAATACAGATTGGATATGAAGAAACAAAACTTACTTTATTCATAGATGATGTAACCGAGGTCCCCTCACCTTCTGAATATAGCCATCATTACTCTAAGGCTTTTTTTGGGGGGAGGGGGGGTGCTGGGGATTGAACCCAGGGCCTTATGCATGTGAGGCAAGCACTCTACCAACTGAGCTATATCCCCAGCCCCTAAAGCTTATTTTTTATTTTAAAAAAGTGTTATTTCTCTCTTCCCTTCTTTCCCTCCCTAATAAGATTAGGGAGACAGTGTTATCTTTTCTTCCCCTAATTAATTGCCCTTGAATGCACCCACTACAGGAAGGAGATGCCTGCTGAGGATCTGGGGAATGAATATCTCCAAATTTAACAAGTGAATCCTAACACACCAACAGGGCCCCCGGGACCCCCTGCCAGAGCACACCTAGAATGTAACCCTTGAAGAGCTCCTCTAAAACCCCCCGTCCCTATGTATTGGGAGGGTCACAGCCTTTGGGACTGGAGTTCCCTGTGTTTCTCCTTTGCTAGCAAAGCAATAAACTTTTCTTTTTCCTTTTTCTCAAAGCCATGTCCTCATTATTAAATTGGCATTGATTGTCATTGAGGACAGGGACCGAGCTTTTGGTTACAATGATATGATTTTGTACCTAGACAATGTCGAAGAATCTACATAAAATTTAGCAAGATTGTAGAACATAAGGTCAGTATAGAAAAATCAATTATGTTTACTAATAATGGGCAATTAGTAATTGGAGTTTAAAAATGTATTAAAGCGGGCTGGGCATGGTGGTGCATGCCTATAATCCCAACAGTGGTGAGCGCCTATAATCCCAGCGGCTTGGGAAGATGAGGCAGGAGGATGGCAAGTTCAAAGCCACCCTCAGCAACAGTGAGGCTCTAAGCAACTCAGTGAGACCCTGTCTCTAAATAAAAAACAAAATAGGGCTGAGGATGTGGCTCAGTGGTCAAGTGCCCCTGAGTTCAATCCCTGGTACCAAAAAAGTATTAAAGCATCCAAAAACCATAAAATACTTAGGAATAACTTTAACAAAATATATGCAAGAACTATATACTGAAAACTACAAAGCACTGCTGAGAGAAATTTGAGAACTAAATAAATGGAAAGAGAAGCTATTTTAATGGGTCATTAGTATTCTCCCCACCCCCCTCCATTCCCTCTGAAACCTCAGCATGTTACCTTTTTTGGAATAGGGTATTTGTAAATGTAATTAGCTAAGTATCTTCTGATGAAAAGTTGGGCTCTGAATTCAATGACTGAGGATTTTACAAAAGGAATGGAGATTTGAACCTACTAACAAAGGGAAGAAGATCCTGTAAAGATGGGGGCACAGGTTAGAGTTGTGTTCTTACAAGCCAAACCCAAGGAATGCTAAGAACCTCTGAGAACTGGAAGGAAGAAACAAAGGATTCCCCCAGAGAGAGGAGTATGGGCCTGAGAACACCTTGATTTTAGACTTCTGGTCTCTAGAACTGTGATAGATTTCTGTTGTTCTAAGCTACTAAGTTTGTGGTAATTTGTCATGGGAGCTCTGGAGAACTAATATGACCATATACATGGATTGGGACCTAGGATGATCAAAACACTTTTGAAAAAAACAACAAATTTGGAGGACTTAACTAAATAAAGAACTGGGGATGTGGCTCAGTGTTTAAGCACTGCTGGGTTCAATCCTCAGTACCGAAAAACAAAAACAAAAACCACCAACAATAAAAGATAATGCTAAGAAAGTGAAAAAGCCAGTTATGTGTTTGTCTTTTAAAAATTTATCCTTCTTCATGTCCTCCCTCTCTCCAAGGGAGAAGGGGTTAAGTAGCTTCAGACAGTTTCTTTGGTTCATCACGACTTTTATAGATATATTTACCATTTTAGCTTATTATGTTTTTAGTTCTTACTTTGCCACTTGTTGAACATAATAATTAGTTTTATTTATACTTTGGATCTATATGGCCTGTTCCATAATAGGGGCTCAATAAGTATATTGGAAGTATTGACTATAAATGTTAAGAAGACTGAAGTATACATAGTATGGTTATTATTTTATTTTAATTTTAATTTTTAAAAATTTTTTTTAGTTGTAGATGGACACAATATCTTTATTTATTTACTTTTATGTGGTGCTGAGGGTCGAACCCAATGCCTCACACATGTGAGGCAAGCGCTCTACCACTGAGCCACAACCCCAGCCCTATTTTATTAAATAAAATAAAATAAAATAAAATAAAACAAAATAAATATTTTATTTTAAAAATTCTTCATAGAAAAGAACTGAGACCGGGTATGGTGACACGTGCTTATAATCCCAGCTGTTCAGGAGACCAGAGGATTGCAAGTTCCAGCCTAGCCTGGGAAATTTAGTGAGACCCTGTCCCAAAATAAGAAATTAAAAGGACTGGGATGTAGCTCAGTGGTAGAGAAATTTAGGTTCAGTCCCCAGTACCGGGGGAATAAAAAGGTGATATAAATTTTCACAGTATTTTTCTTTTTCTCTTCCTCCCCAACCTCACTCTCCTTTTTTGGTGGTTCTGGAGATTGAACCTAGGGCCTTGTGCATGCTAGGAATATACTCTACCACTGAGCTACAACCCCAGATTTTATATCAACATTTTAAACACTGTTTTTCTTTGGGTGGTATGTTAGCTTTCCATTGCTGCAACAGAATACCTGAGATAAACAAAAGGGGAAAAGATTTTATTTGGCTCAGTTTTAGAGGTCACTTGGTTCTGTTGTTTGGGCCTATGGTGAGGCAGAGCATCAAGAAGAGGACTGTGTGGTAGAGCAAAGTTGCTCACCTCATGGCAGCCAGGAAGCAGAGAGAGGGAGGGAGGAAGGAAGAGACCAGGGACATGATACAGCCTTCAAAGACATGCTCCCAATGCCTTACTTCCTTCAACCACACCCTACCCTCTAGTTTCTACCATCTCCCAGTAGATCCAGCTGAGGACACAAATTTTCAACACATGAGCCTTTAGGGGGACATTCCAGATTCAAACTATTAACAGGTAGTGAGATTAATTCTTTAATATTTTTTACATTTTTACATTTTCAGGAAATAATTTAATATTCTATTATTTCATGGGATATAACCTGAGAAACTAATTTTTGCTGACTCAAATTATTTTTTACATTTCTTTAGGTCCAGAAGGCAGTTACAGTTTCCAGTCCCTTAACCACAGACCTGACTACAGAGATTGCTGGTCAGCCAAAGAGTGTATCAGTCCAACCTGAAATATCAGAGGATCTTGGAACTATGCACAACACTCAGCAAGGAAAAAGTTCTGGGAATATCCAAACTGCTATTCCTCCTCCAGTGGCTCCCTCCTACATTCATACCAGTCCTATCCCCCAGGCTTCCTTCCAGAGCACCTTAGCACCATACCCAGGTGAGGCCCTTTGATCCTGCCTTTGGAGATAGGATGGTAAAGTGAACATTCAATCTAAATGTTCAGTTCTCTCTGCTTTTTTTTTTTTTTTTTTTTTTTGGTACTGGGGATTGAACTCAGGGGCACTCAACCACTGAGCCACATCCTCAGCCCTATTTTGTGTTTTATGTAGAGGCAGGGTCTCACTGAGTTGCTTAGCACCTCGCCATTGCTGAGGCTGGCTTTGAACTCGCGATTCTCCTGTCTCAGCCTCCCTAAGTGCTGGGATTACAGG
>PVHX01017620.1:20506-39496 GCA_004024805.1 Geosciurus inauris | reverse complement strand
ACTCAGCAGTAAAAGAGAATAAAATTATTGCATTTGCAGGTAAATGGATGGAGTTGGAGAATATCATGCTAAGCAAAGTAAGCCAATCCCAAAAAACCAAAGGCCAAATGTACTCTCTGATAAGTGAATGGCGATCCATAATGGGGGAGGGGCATGGGAAGAGGGAAGAATGGAGGAACTTTGGTCAGAGGGGAGGGAGGGGAGGAGAAGGGACATGGGGGCATGAAAAATGGTGGAATGAGATGGACATCATTGCCCTGGGTTCATATATGACTGACTGCACATAGGGTGTGACTCTACATCATGTACAACCAGAGAAATGAGAAGCTGTGTTCCATTTGTGTACAATGAATCAAAATGCATTCTGCTATCATGTATACCTAAGTAGAATAAATAAATAAAAATTTTTAAAAAAGAAAAATAAATACAGTTTAAATAATGGCAGAAAAGGTGAATCTTAGAAAACAAGGAAGGAATCATGGGGTCCGTTTCTTCCTGTACTTGTTGATATTTACCACTTTTATTGACAGCCTTAAGGAACCTAGTGTGAATGTTCTATGAGCTCATAATACCTTCCATTTTTGTAGAAATAGATTCATTATGAACGGCTGGTGACTGCTGCTTCTACATTTCTCCAGTCTCACCTATTATGACATGGCACCCCTCTTCCTCTCCTGTTTTGCTTGATCTCTTCATGTATCCATCAATGGACTTTTTTTTGAGTCATACCTTTAAATCACAGTGATTCTCAATTTTCTAGTTTCAGTCTTATTTTCTCCTCAGAATGTATCTTCATCAAGAGAAGCTTTGTGCACACAAATTTATCCACAACCTGAACACTGATGACTCTTAATGCAAACACTTAGTTCTTAAGTTATGTATCTATTTTCCCATTTTACCTTAGAAATGTCCATCTAAAACTACTTCAAACTAAGTTTGTTACTGACTCACTACATAGCTTTCTTGTTCCCCAAATCATGTTTGAGTCCTGTATAATATATCTATATTCATGAATGATACCCCCTTTCAGTTTACCTAGATTTGGAACTGTAAATTGTCTCCCTTTTATTGTATAAGAAATCACTGAATCTTGTGAATTTGCTTCCTAAATGTGTATCACCACCTATTTTCTATCCCCATGTTACTATCTCTACTCTTTATGCACCATAGCAATAACTTTATTGTTGGTTTCCTGCTCTCAAACAGTATCTCTTTCCATCAATCCTCTTTATCTGATTTCTAAAATACATTGTGCTTGATTATCCAATAAAGAATAAGAACATTCTAATTTCTGTAGCAATTTCAATATGGCTTCAGATGCTTTGCCATCACTGTCGTTGAGAGTTGGGATCTATGACAGCTCCCTATGAACCTGGGACCCATTATTTTCATTACTAGAACGTGTGGATATGACACATTGACAGTTTTTAGGCCCAGGACTTAAGAGATTGGCCTTTTCAGTGCCTGTATTGAAATGTTTGCTCTTATATTTAGCTGCCTTGGCTGTGGAGGGGCTCATGCAGAAAGGTCTGCCACGCTGCGAAAATGTACAAGGCACAACTGAACCATCCTGGAATTTGATCTGCCAGCCCCGATTGAGCCACCCCTGTTGACTTCACATGGAGAAGGGACATGCTGTCTTCACTACGCTCTGCCCAAATTGTAAGATCATGAGTAAAATAAATCATTATTGGGTCAAACTACTATATTGTGTAATATTTTAATGCTGCCCTAGATGACTGATACATGTATTCTTTTCAGGTAATGACAGGTAAATACCTTTATTTATATTGATTATATTCATCAAATCTTATATTCTCACTGGTCAGTATGGTACAAAATAAAGTTCATTTTACAGTATATGAAGAACAACTCTGAAGGAAACACCAATATCCCCAAGTAAGCAAGTGTCAAAAGTGGCAATTTCAAGTCTGTCTATTGCAATTTTCATCAGTTAACTTGGTCCTAGTTGGGAATCAACAGATATACATTTAAAATAGCTAAACTGTCTAAGCAAATTTTCACAAAATACACAAATAGCTAGAATATAATATAATCTTTCCAGACAAATAAAGTTCTGAAAATAATATTAATAAACTTACCAGAATGAACCAAACAGTGATATGTTATATTTGCCTTCAGCAATAAAGTAAATCAAAACAGTTATAATCATATTTGGCAGGAAGGTGGCCAAAAACTGCACAAAAATTATAATTAACAAGAACGATATTTTAAACAAAATTAAAAATAATTTTGATAATTATTCTTATTTGAATCTATTATTACTTTAGGTATTACTGCTGAAAGAACAAATAAATCAAAAATTTCAGGAAATTTTTAAAAACTAAGAACATAAAGCTAGTTTTCAACAATTATTTTAAGTAATATTTATAGTTATATAATACATGTCTTTGCAAACTCACTGTATTTAATAGTCAGTGATTAGAAGCCTCACTTGATTTTTCTTATCAGTGAAAAGAAATAGTCCACATTTCTCTTAGGAGGTATGTGTTCTTCCTATTCTAGCAACAGAGCCAAATTAATGCATAGATGAAATATGGAAACAAATGAAATTCAGTCTTCTGCCCTTTAGGCTATTGGAGGGTATAACATAAGATTCTGATAGGTTGGATAGTGACATACCTTCTGATGAATTTCTGAACATGGGTCAATTCCTTCCCTCCTTCCCTCCCTCCCTCTTTCCTTCCTTCCCTCCCTCCCTCCTTCCCTTCCTTCCTTCCTTCCACTTCTTTTTTCTCTTTTTTTCCTTTTTAAATGTTGACTCTAGCTTGGGCCAGAGTAAGGCTATGTCATAAAGTTAGACGTGCATCTACTATTGCATTCCTTCAGAAACCTTCCTCTTTTACCTTGTGTATAAATCACACATCTATCTAATAAAGACAGACTATAGTTTCATGTGTAGATACAAAAGTGGATTTATTTGAAAGGAAATAATAGAAAGGTGGAAAAATGTTTGCTTGGACAAAACAATCTGTATGAAAGTGGCAAATGTCCAAATGCCAAATATCACTGAAATGTATTAGCATTGACAACTTAGTTCTTATAAATTAGGCTGTACCTGAAACAGTGCCTATGAAAAAGTAAAAATTCCATGACACTTAAATAATGAGTGTTTTTCAAATGTCAGATGAGGCATAATTATTCTATAGCAAATCAACTTAATGGGCTGCAATATAGGATTTTGTTTTAAGAAACAGAAGATAATAGAAAATAACTAGAATACATTAGAGCTAGTTAAGTGTGTGTGTGTGTGTGTGTACAGGTGTTTGTGTGTATGAAGACCTTATATAAAATATATGAAATGTGAAAAAATAAAACTTAGTACTTTAAATGAAGGATAAATTATGGCATAGCAAACATTTTTATCTCTAGATATTATGGGAGACCAATAATGGAGTTCTGAAGAATCAAAGAGCAAAGGGCTATGGTTCAAAGAGACTCAAGATTTCAGTTAAATTAGATCTCATTGAACATGGATAAAAGAGTAAGTGTCACTTTAGCCTGAATCTAACTATTTTAAAGGTGATTCTGAAATATCAGAGGATCACTAATAGCCTTGGATCAAGAAGGTGACTGATGCACCTCAAAGGAAAAAGAGTGCAGGGTCAGGCGGATAGGGAGGGACAGCTCCCCCAAGGAGGAAAGACACTGCAGTTTACTGAGGAGCATTGTCTAGAAGCTGCAGTGCTATGGGAAGCAACTCCCTGGATGCCTTATTAGCAATTTCTAAGTGCTTATATAAGATTTGGCCAGATGTAAAAGAGGAGGAGAAGAAGAACAAAAGAACATATCTATCACATTGCCAGATTCAAATGATAGCTGGAGATACAGCTATGACCTGAATTACTACATTAGTTGAAGTGTCAAGCAGATTCAGCTCTATGTGCTTTAGGGGCAAGATGACATGTTTTGAGAACAGGCTGTCACACTGGAAAATGTATGCTTTTACAATTTCTAGAACACTAGTCATTAGATATTTCCTAATCTTCATTCAGTCTTCCCAGTCAGTCTCGGGTTTCCCAGGGCCTCCAGTCTTCTAGTTACCTTCTGCTTTCTAATCTGGCATCTTGGGAATTGTTCTCACATTTTGCCATAGGTTGTTCCAATCTTTGTTTCTTTTCAGAATCTTGAGTTATGCAGTTGGCCTCATTGTTCTCTGTCTATGGGTTATAGCATACATTTGTATTTCTAACATTGTACTCTAAGTTTCACCTCCTTGGGCTAATCTATAATGAGATATGGTAAATGCACTCAAACAGATCTTATCCTGAGTAGCATAATTCAATCTAAGAGACCAGGTAACATCTAACCCAGGCCTGGAATCTCCCTTCCATTCACATCATCATATCTAGACAATCTTTGGTGATATAATCCTATGGATGTTCTCCTAAAGCAATCAATCTTTCCTCCAAGGAGTGGAAAACATCCTATAGAACTGATATCTGAAATTATAGTATCAGCATGATTTCACATATTATTGAGGAAGAGAGCTTTACAAAGAAGATATCCAAAATCCACTGAAAATATACAAAAGCATGCAGTTTTATAAAGGCTTACTCAAATGTGATGTGCTGAAGGAGGGACTAGTTGGATTTATGGAAACACTTTTAACTCTCTTGTCTTCTCTTTGTATCTTATATATGTATAAACATATATATTATACACACACACATAATGAGAGAGAGGAGATATGTTTGTGTGTACATTTTCCTTCTTCCTATTAAACAAGTGATCTGTATATGTACAACTGCAGCTTGCGATCCTCACAGAGTCCTCACATCTTAGGATCAGTTGAATAAGCAAATCTTATTGAGCAATGGGCCTCTTTTTTTGATCACTTATTACCTGTAGATAGAATGGCAAAGATGTTTTATGAAAACTCTCTTAAAAATACTGAGCTGTTTGTTGACTTTCTTAAGTAGTCATTTTATGGGGATTTTTCCCATATAGGATCATAGGAATTTTCCTTTGTGTGTTTTACTTTCGGTAGAATGGTTCTGAGTACCTGGACTTCAAAACTGAGAAACTGGAACTATTTTAGCATAATAGGCAATCTAGTAGGAAGCTAGATTTGTAATAAATATTGGTGGTTATTCATAAAAGATAAAGTGTGAGGATCTGTTGTGCTGAATATGGATTTCCTTGCTCATTATTGGATACTAGGTGTCACATTATATTTCTACAAGAAAGTAACAAGAAAGAAACTCTACTGAGACATTTTAAAAAATCTTTTATAAACATCACCTAAAAACTCTATGGTAGTGCAGCCAGCCTATTTCAGGCATCTCGTGGTAATCTGAAAGGCTGCCACCAGCATTGCCAACCTACTAGAAGGCATTTATGGAATGTTATAAACATTTGCTTGGATCTGTCAGCATTGCCAAGTTAAGGGATCTGAGGCAAGCAGTACATTCTTATCAGAAAAGCAGCCTGATGGAATGCATTGTAAACCTGGCTACTCAGATGAATAGTTTGTCTGAATTTAAGTACATGTTCTTTGCCTGATGGTGTGCTATTGAGAGACAGTTCATGAGACTCTTGAGTTTCCAGATGTCTTATAACCACAAGCCCTAACAATCTCTGTCTAAGATTGTATTTTCAAGGATTTCTGTATACCAAAAGGCAGGTTTATTTACTCTCCTCTACAAATAAAGATGATGTTTCCATTTGGGGCATACTTAGGACAGTTTATCTTGAAATCAATTATAAAAAATGTGAGTTTTCTAAGTTTGGGACTGCTCATCAGTGCCATAGACACATTGTGTGAACAGCATTCACTTTGACCCTTCTTGATTGTTCCTATGTGACAAGGGGCACCAGGGGAATGTGTGATGCTTGTTTTATTATGAAAAACAAATGCCTTTGTCGCTGATGCAGAAATCTTATGTAATCTGCCAGTATCCAGGAAAAAAAATTGCTGCAAAATATCTGGTCCATATAAGATAGGACTTGAAATGTAAAATTAACTGCAGTATAACAGCTCTATGTAGAGTAAAAACTACAAAGGATATCATAATTCTATAAACCACTATAAACTGTCAAATTCTATAAACTACAAAGGATATCAGGGCCATACTCCATTTCTAAGCACTTAAGCTCATGTAGGGACTGAGAGTGGCAATATAGAGAGTCTGGAAAAGTAACGATATAGACTTTACTATTGGCTCTTGTATGGTTACTACTTGAATAATACAGGCAAGAGGAGACAACAAATCAATTCTTCAATGGCACATAATAGTTCTTGACTGGCTGTGATGTAGAGAACTAGCAGAAGGACATTAAAGGATGATTCCAAAGGGTGTCACGTTGTAATCTGACAAGCATATGGACTCTTAATTTTATATAGAATTTTCTTATATGGAAGTTATATTTTTTATTGAAGGCTACATTCTATAATATAGAAAACATGAAATGGAAATTTAGAATGGTGATTAAAAATATGTTCATCATGCATCTTAATTAGATGTCTCTGAAGATTGTGTGAAAATGCATGTGTAATAATTACCTTTAAGGGAGCTACATTAAAATATTCAAAATTATTATTGGCACCTAGTATTCAAATAATGTAGTGAAACTGAAAATTGCAGACAGATGTGCCTTGTAGTTTCCAGAGGAAATAACCACAAAGTTTGCCCTAGGAAAAACACAATCATACATATGCTCTAAAGACCCAAATCAAAAGTAATAAAGTTTTGCTTTGGTATACTTTATATATGTGATAATTATTACATGGGTAATATTGCATTAGTATTAAACCAATAGGGATATTTCAATGCCATTAAATATTTTATTTTAACTTTGTTCAGTTATCTAATGCTTATTCCTTCTTTTTGTAGACTGAAGTATCATTTTTCTTCAATGTAAAAACTTCTGTTAATATATTTTCAGGGAAAAACAATTAAATACTATGTTTGAGTCAGCCAATGTCTCTGGCTACAGTATCCCCAGTTGATTTCTTTGAAACCTGGGTGACTGTAATTTTAGTTAGCTTTTTCATTGCTGTGACCAAAATTATGAACAAAAACAACTCAGAATGAAAAGTTTACTTGGGGTTCATGATTTCAGAGATCTAAGTCCACAAATGACTGACTCCATTGTTCTGGGCCTAAGATGAGGCAGTTCATTATGGGGGAAGTACCCATAGAAGGAAAACTGCTCAGCTCATGGCAGGGTCAGGAAGCAGAAAGAGTGAGAAGAGGAAAGGGACCATAGGAAAAGTGAACCCTTACCGGGGTGACCCAACCTAGTTAGCACTAGTCAGTCCATTCAAATCAGGATGTACTGTGGAGATTACAGTTCTTATGACCTAATCATTTTAACTCTGAATATTCCTGTGCTAACTGGAGTTTTGGGGGACTTGGCATATCCAAACCATAATATATTGTCCCTGGTCCCCAAAAGCTTATGTCCATCTAATAATGCAAAACTCATTTAGTTTATCTCCAAGAGTTCCATATTCTAAAAGTCCAAATCTAAAATCTCTTCCAAAATGCAAGGCAAACTCTTATCTGTGAGCCCTTGTAAATTTCAAAAACAAGTTAAATATACTCAATATATGGTGGCACAGACTAAATATTCTATTCTCAAAAGGAAGAATAGGGACACAGAAAGAAGGGATGGAGCCAAAGCAAAACCAAAACCCAGGTCCAGTAACTCTGTTTACAGTGAAACCAGAATTTCTTTGCTTCTGCTGGCAGGCAGGGTCTGCATAAGTTGCAGGCCTCTGCAGCTGAGAAATATGTTGCAGCTCTTAACAGAAGGCTATGCCATGCAGTGTTGCAAGAGACTCCAGCAGTGCACCACCAGTTTCTTCCAAGTTCCTGTCTTATGAATTCAGTGAAATCCACAAGTGAGGATAAGTGAATTGAAGAGTAGGATTTAGTTGTGTGATTAGAAATAAAACTCCCAGAGGGTGACAGGTGACCCAAGAGAGGTTGCTGCTTTAGTGCAATAGTTTAGGGGTTTATATAGCACTTGGGTCAATGCTATTTGTCCAAATTTATAGTAAGCAGAGTTTGTAAAAGTACTGATGCTATTGTTTGACCCTTGAGTTTGAATTTCCATTAAGTTCTGCCTCACTTCTGTTTTCTCACCTCTTGCCTGCAATTCTAGTTTCTGCAATCCTAGTGGTTTCTGGGGTATTACACATCACCCCCTCTTTGAAACCTGTAGTGACTCTAATCCTCATATACTTTTACTGGCCTCCCAGGTCTTCCTTTGAAATCCTGGTGATAGCCTCCATGGCCCCTTAACTCAATCATTCTCTAGTCCTGCAGAACCAGCACCACAGAGATGAAGATAATGTGTGCTGCCCCCTCACACAATACCTGGGGCCCCTGGAATCATAGCTACAATAGCCTCTGAGTGACGGCATGGCTCAGCATGGTGAAATAACTTCCTGGGCCCTTTTGTAAATGCAGAGCACCCCTGTGATCTCTTCTCAAATGAATTTTGTCTTCTGTACTCTGGAGCCTATTGTGGGGACCCTGTTAAAAATTCCTGAGATATCTTTGAGGTGTCTTTCTTATTATCATTGTTTTAAGTATTTAGCATCTCTTTAGAAGTTGTGATCTCTTCACTAAGCACATCTTCCTTGGCTCCAAGAACTTTTCTGGCCAGACTATAATCATTTATTCTTTAGTTCTCTGTTCTGCTCCTGATTTTCACTTTAAACTCAGCTAAAAGCTGCAGGCAATATCCATGCCACTGACTAAATATTGTGGTGCCTTCAAATACCCTCTGCCAGATCAGTTAGTCCATCACTTTTAAAATAGGCTTCACACAATGTTTCAGAACATGGGAAAAATGAATCTAATATTTTTGCAAGAAAATAACGAGTGGCCTATAATCCAACTCCCGAAAGAGTTCTTCATTATTTCTGAAACTTCATAAGTACAACTGACATTCTTATTGGCATTTTGGTATTCTGAGCTTCCACTAATATCAAACTCCACTTACAACATTCTAAAGCTTTTTTAGCCTGCATCTGAAAACTTTTAAAAATCTCTCTCACAAATCAGATTCAAAGACTTCTGAACCATATGATCAGTGTAGATCTCCACTTCTTTGTACCAATTTCTGTTTTAGTCAGCTTTTTCATCACTGAAAAAGCTTTACTCAACAAGAACAACTTTGAAAGGAAAAGTTTATTTGGGATGCATGATTTCAGAGGTCTTAGTCCACAGATGGCTGACTCCATTGCATCCAAGGCAGAATATCTTGGATGAACAACCAGCAAAGGAAAGCTGCATAGCTCATGGTGGGACCTAAAAGCATGGGAAGGCAGGTGCATGGAAGAACCACCCTTCCAGGACAAGTTCCACTGTCCCACTCCTCCAGCCATGTTAGGTCAACAATTACCAACCAGTTAGTCCATTAAAAGTGGAATAGTAGCCGGGTGTGGTGGCACATGCCTGTAATCTCAGCACTTTGGAAGGCTGGGACAGGAGAATTGCAAGTTTAAAGTCTGCCTCAGTAAAGGGGAAGCTCTAAGCAACTCAGTGAGACCCTGTCTCTACAAAAAACACAAAATAGGGCTGGGGATGTAGCTCAGTGGTCGAGTACCCCTGAGTTCAACCCCTGGTACCAAAAAAAAAAAGTCTGGGACTGTGGCTTAGTGGTTAAACACCCCTGGGTGCAATTCTTGGTAGGAAAAAGAAAATAAAAAAGGAAAAAAAAGACTAGAAATGGAACCACCATATACCATGTGGTCCAGCAATACCATTTGTTAATATTTATTCTAGAGAATTAAAGTCATCATACTATGGTGAAACATGAATACCCAATGTTTATAGCAGCACCACTCATGATAGTCAGACTATGAAACCAACCTCAGCACCCATCAATAGATGAACGGATAAAGAAAATGTGATATGTATATACATGTAAAGCTTTATTCAGCCATAAAGAAAAATTGAATTATGTCATTTGCAAAAATATGGATGGAACTTGAGACCATGTTAAGCAAAGTAAGCCAAATTCAGGTGGTCAATTTGTAAGTTTTCATTCATATGTGGAAGCTACAGAGGAAAAAGAAAAAGAAAGGTGTGCCGGGGATCTCATGAAAATCAAAGGGAGATTAGTAGAATAGAGGAAGGGGACCAGGACATAGGAAGAAGGGAGCATGGGGTAAGTGCTGAAAAAGGATTTTGGCTAAATTACATTGTTATATTTTTTGCATGTACAAATATGTAACAAGTCCCAACATTATGTGCAACTAAAATGTACCAATTAAAATATGGAGAAAAAAAAGATTGAAGAATTCTGTTACTTGGCTTACTAAACAAGCCTTCTCTTTGTTACCCAATGGATACCTCCATGACATGTGATCTACTTTTCAGGCCCACTTGCTGATAGGGGTCCCTGTGATGTCCAGAGCTATTAAATGAGGTCAGCATTGATGTGTTGGAGAGGGAGATTGGGGTGGCAGTTTCAGAAAAATCTTTCCCCCTAATTAAAATATATTTCATAAGAATAATCTTTTCTACAACTCCTCCCAATGAATTCACTCTCTTTCTCTCTCTCTTTCTCTCTGTCTCTTTCTTTCACTCTCTCTCTTCCTGCTTCCCTTTCTCTTTGGGAAAGCCTCTGTAAGTGTTTTAATCTACTTTCTTTTTTGAACATAGAAATGAGTCTATAAAAGGATATAGAAAAATATAATTTGCTTATGAAGGAAATTGAAAATTAAGAGAATGAGAACAACTTCCCTAATCACATTCTCCTTTCAATAATTGTATATTATTGAGTTGTCAGGAGTATTATGAAGCTATGTACAGAATAGGGAAAGCCTGTAAATGTCAAGCATCTGTCTCTCTCTCTGTTGTTAAATAAGGAACAACAAGAAGGTGGGTGTCTATTTGCTATAAATTCCTTCCATGAAATAGTAATTCTTGGGGGTAGAAAATTATAAATTCAAATGAAACTTGTTTTGGTGCAAAATAAAGTAAGTCCCAAGCAACACGCCACAATAATAAAAGGAAAGCAGAGAAGTTAAACTCATTAGATAAATGGGAAAAACAGAAAGTATGTTATTCTTCTGTAGAAATAAAGAATAAACATATTTGTTATTTGCAAGTGGTGTAAAATGTGCCTGTTTTTATATCCCAACATAATTTTACCATTCTTATATAGAGGTATATGAATTATTTGAAGAATTTAATAATTTTACTTTCACTAACATATAGGTGTTTGCATAAATATTTAATTGCTGTATAGGATTTTTACAATAGTCCCTTGTGATAATTTAAGATTAAAGAAAAAAACTTGTAATATATGATAGCCCTTTACTATCTATTTTATGCACCATGAATGCTTGCTTAGCATGTAAAAGAATCTATGAACTTAATGTAATGTAGCTAAAGTTTTAAAATTCATAGAGCTTCCTAAACCCAATATTTTTAGAAGTCTCATACAATACATGAAATGAAATGGTTTACATAGTTCTAGAATATATTTGGTAAATGTGCTTTAAACACAAAACAATATACTACTAGGTCTAGATATAGGGTGAACATCATATTTGGTCCATTTATTTATTGGTTTTTGAAACTGCTTTGAAATGCTCCAAAACACATTTTAGATATAAGGATGATACCTGTCATGTGAAAAAATATCATTTTTTATCTCCTTAGCATTTAGTGAGCCATCACTAGCCAAATGATTCATTTAGCCCTAAGAGTTCTACACTGAACTAAATGGAATATATTGAACTATACTTCTAGTTAACTTACTTTAAAAGTGATACCATCTGGAAAATTATTAAATCAAATTTTGGTGCTGGGTCATGTTTACATACAATAAAATTTTAACAATTTACAGAACTGCTGCTGAACTTTGAATGCCCTTTTAAAATAATTGCCATGTGTCTTATATTACCACTGAATATAATGCTTTTACATGTTTTTAATATAGCTACTCCATTCTAATTTTAAAATCAATACATTTGCTCAGATTTCAACCTAAACTCTGTACTTATCTGATGAAAATTTCATATCAGTTTCCAGCTAAGTTGTCTTGCTTGTTACTTATTAGAAAATATCCATAAATAAAATGAAATCAAGACTCAAAACAATCTTAAACATGAAATATTTATATGAAGCATCAAAACTTTTGTCTAAGAAACATAAAAATAATACATTCATCTCCTGTTATTTAGTGATGTAATGAAGTAATTATCAGGATATTCAAATTTCATTTTGAACAAAATCAAGATTGGAACAACTTTTTTGCAGGGGAGAGGTACCAGGGATTGAACTTCGGAAGACTGGACCTGAGCAACGTCCCCAGCCTTATGTTGTATGTTATTTAGACATAGGGTCTCATCAAGTTTCTTAGTGCCTCACCATTGCTGAGGCTGGCTTCGAACTTGTGATCTTCCTTTCTCAGCCTCTGAAATTACAGGCATGCACAACCACACCCTTAGGAAGCAAGTTTTAAAAACACCTAGAAGAACTCTTAGACATGTGAATTATGTTTTTGATTATTTACTTCTGCAGGCTTTATTCTATGAGAAAAATTTAAAATAAGAATTTCTCTAACCATTTTGGGACAGTAGTGCATTTTTTAAAAAAATAGACAAGCTTTCATATGAAAGAAAAGTTAATTGTGATTCCAACAAATGGTCAAAATTCAATAGCTTTAACAGTCCCCAAATTTTCTTACTTAATATTACTTTCTCTCCAGAGCTTAATTTCACAACTTTTGACAAGCTACATATATTGGTGAACTATATATTCTTCAGTAAGCCTTTATAAATACTGTCTCTACCAAACTTTTGAAGTAAGTTTCAGAGTCTCATCAAAACCCTGAATCAAAAGCTTGATCATCTCAAGTTAGATGAAGTCATATGCTATACTAATCATTTGTATTTACTGTGGCTTGGGACAAGAGTGAAGTTGAGTTATTCAACTTATTAGAACTCACAAGCTTGATTAGGATAACATACAAACTCCTGAGAAATACATCCACTCAGGCAGAGACAAAATTTCCTTCACTAAAGAAATTTGAAAATATTAAAATACAAATTTTGGCATATAAAGTTCTAACATTCTCTACTTTCAGAAATATTCACCTTGGATAATTACCCAATAGGTCTCTCAAACAGTCCAATTCAACTGTAGAAAAGTCAAACCTGCTTGACACAAGGCGGACAGGGGGGCTAAAACCCTTCACATCTAGACAGCCTAGAGAGCTACCACAGTTTCTCTACCTTACCTTACCTTACCTTACCTGACCTTTCCTTACCTTTTCAGCAAAAACAGGTAAGATCCCTAAGGAAATATAAAAGATAATTGTTTGGATACAGAGTTGAAGACTTACTAGAGTGAACACGCAGAAGCCTGGTGGATCATGGATACAGTGAAGAAGATTGAGTGTTTTTTTGTTTGTTTGTTTTGGTTTTGTTTCTGTTGTTTTTGTTTTTGTTTTTTAACTTTCAAGAGACAGAACACCTGGACCTACAAAAGGTGAAGACTGGAAATGAGACCCCAGAAAAGGGCTTGAATGCTCAAGAGTTTACTTCTAGTGGAAAAAAAAAATCATATTTAAACAAAAGAAAGAAATATCAAAGTAATTATTATGATTTTCGGTAGGATTTTGCAAAGGAAATTATCTATGTGAGATAGAAAAGCATTAAGACTTTTGAAGTAAAAATTTAGATTACTTTTACAGTACAGACAGAAATAGTGATATTTGTATTTTTATAAAAACGGCTCATAGGATGGACAGTTGAGAAGCACTCCCAGTGCAAGTCTGACATGGGGTATGTTTTTCTCTTGGAAAGGCAGGTGGTACAACTCCTCCCCAATTAAAAGTGGCAAAAGGGCAAGTGTAGAAAGGAGTAACTAACCCAACCCAGTCAGCTATGTTTGTCAAAATTAACACGGTCTAGAACAAAGAATGTGCTTAAACTGACAAAGCACAACTACCAAATATAAGGGGGTGGGGAGCAACGTACTTTATAGTGAATCTTCGGAAATATTTTCTTTAATATTCACAGAGAACATTACACGAGCTTTGATCATTTCTTGGATGTCAAGAGCAAGTTGCAAAATTGTGTGAAACAGATAATATCATATATGACAAATTTTCAAATACAGAACTCTGTATTTGAAAGCATGTAACTTTGTTGATACTTAAGTATGTAGTGAAGTTATGAAATTATGCATAGAATTTATTCTAAATTTAAGGGAATTCTCCAAGGAGGGAGAAAGAAGAGAAAATGAAGTCTAAGATTCAACTGTATCTGTTGAATTTCACTTAATTTTTTAAAGGAGAGATCTAATGCAAATAGGGAAACAGGTCACCCTCACTTTCATCTTTCCGGTGTTCTCATAAGTGTCTTAAAGAATTTCTATAATTTCTTGTGTGATAGAATGTCTAAAAATTGAAAACTCGAAAGAAACTTTGGTTTAAACATTTTACTTAATCACTAAATTTGAATTTGGAGAACCATAAGTTCTTTTTGACCTCTAAAAACAAACAAATAAAAACAAACAAACAAAAGACCTAGTAAAAAATAAGTAAGAAAATTCATTTCAACATCAGAAGTAATGTACCTGATTAAAAATTGGCCAACCTGAAGGTGTTTTTTTTAGTAACTAACACCAATTAAAAGCTGCACCTTATTAATGAAATTATCAATATGGCAAAAGCTTTTATATGTGTGTTTTTATAGGAATAAAAAGAAACAAAAAACAGATCATTCAAAAAGTGTTACCAAATTATTGATATACAAATTAAAAGGAAGAAGGAAGAGAGGATTTACAATCTATACCTCATTTCCATCTCTGGAATTTGTACCTATTTACCTGACTCAAAAATGAATAAATGGGATGGGGGAGAAGCACCATAAAACATTTTACATTTTAAGGATAAATGTTTTTATGGCTATCACTATTTAGAGGAGTTCTAGAAGTTTATGAATTTATATTAGATGCATAGTTGTTATTCAGTCAATGGACAGATTATAGCCAGCCCATTTGGGATCTTTATAATAAGGGTCAGTTTTCATTGGTTGTTAAATAGTTGGAATGTCACTCTTCTCTATAAAATATAGAGAAGGAGTACAAGTTTTAGAACATGGTTAAAGAGCCCTGCCTGAGAACTTCCTGCTATTCTAGTAGAATAACAGTAGGAATGTCCAGGTTGGTAACCTTGGAAGAAAATACTGGAATGTTTGTCAGTACTCAGCTCTAGCCAGACAGTATCAAATTTGAGCACACAATTATAAGCAAATAGGAAACTTTGAAAAAACAGTTTGAGAGAAAAACTTTAATAGTTTTGAATTATCAAAATAATTTTTTATAATATATTCAGTATTTTAAGCTTTGAATTTAAAAGTTTTTGTTAAATATTGAAGGTAAAAATGTTCATAGAAGTTTATTAAATTATTTCATTGTGTTTTATTTCCATGAATCTATAAAACATAATTAATAATGATGCATTATTGTTTTATTAGTTTGATGTATCTATTTTATAACAGGTCTGAGGCAGCTTTAGAATTATTGCTGCAATTTTCTTCAACAAAAGCCAGCTGGTACACAGAAGGCACACAAAGATATTTGTTTCTTATCTCTTCATGCATATGTCTCTAAGACATTTTTTTTACTGTGTGATACTGGGGATTGAACACAGGATTCTCTACTTCTGGGATACATCCTCAATCCTTTTTATTTTTTATTTTGAGACAGAGTCTTGTTAAATTGCTGAGAATGGCCTTCAACTTGCAATCCTTCAACCTCAACTTCCTGCATCCCTGGGATTACAGTTGTGTGACATTGTACCACGCTAAGACTTTTATATGTATGAATTCTATGCAGTCACCCACAAAATTGTCTGAATAGACATGTAGAATAACTTTCCTAAACTACATTAATTTATGAAACACTTTTTGGACTATGAACTGGCCAACTACTCATTCTATATGTAATGTCATATTTAACTTGATTTAATATTATACACTTTAATATTTGGAACACAATTTCTCAGGACTCTATAGCAAATTTATTTGTTATTTATTTATAATCACCAAATATGTATTTTCCTTAAAATATATTATACTACACTGACAGCACAAATGTACAATACATAATAAATATTTTAACACAGAAACTTAAAGTGAGAAAGGTTTAAACATTTTCCTTACCTAAGAGTAACTCCAGATTTTAATAGTATAATTAACCAATGTCAGATATATTAACATTGGCTGTTTCACATATGAAGATGTATTTCTCACTAAATGACACATTATTATAAAATATGATATTAGTTATATACAGCCTTTTTATTAAAACTGGGATTTTACTCACTTCACAATCTAATTTCTATCACTTATATCTCTGACTTCTTGAGGGCATGGTTAATTACTTTTGTACAAGTGGGATAAAACCAGCTTAAAGGTTATATGGCAATGTTTTTATAGGAACCTTCGGCTTTACTCTGCAAATCTATTTAGGGAAAACTAATGAGATTGTAGAAGTAAGAACTAGCTCAGAAAGAATTAGGACCATGTAAGTAACTTTTTCCCTGCAAAGAAAAAATACTTGCATGAAAGAGATTCATGACAAGATTTAAGATGACAAATGTTTATGAATAACATTCTAAATGGCTGAAGTCAACTGTGCTATAAACTATCTGGCAGATTTAAGTCCTAACTGGAATGCATGTGAATTATTGCCATTTAATGAACTATTTAATGGACCTATGAAAAAATATTTGGCAAAACAACAGGTTTTCGGTAAAAAGAATCAATCTTCCTGAGAATCAAACCTAGAGAATATTTCCTCACACAAATATAATACACTGGACCAAATGACAACTTCTTTGAATTTCAGAAACTAAAAGCCATATTTATAATGTGTAAATAAAAGATATAGATACAGGTGTCAAAGATAACATTTAGCAGTGCAACAGAGTGGCATCCAAATCCACAGCCATCAATCACTAAGATGAATAAAGACTCCCAAAAGGAAAGGAAAATTATACCTGCAAGAGAGTTTGGAAATAGCAGTAAAATAATTTTGAAACATGAATTTTAAAAGTAAATTAGGTTAAATTGGATTGCACTCAAATTTTCATTTAATGTTATTTAATGTTTCAGTGCAATGATAACATTGCTATCAGAAAAAACAAATTTTTGTTTCCTTGAATTTTCAATTATTACATTTTCTTTTATTATTTTTATGGAAGCAAGCAGAAGATGGTAATTCTGTAACTGAAGCTTTATATTCCTTCAGTTATTGATGTTGTATTGTTCTCTAATTAACTAAAATACTTTTCCCAATTATTTCAGAGTTTTCTGTTTCATTATCAATCTTGATTTAAAAAAAAAAAAAACTTGAAACCAAGTAGGACACAAATAATACAAGATGATTATGTGAAGGAAAATTTATGTAAGCTGAAAACATGACATACCATTGATGCTCTATGAATGTTTCTATTGAAGCTGTGATTTTAATTCCAAAATCTATATATTAATTTTTGCAAATAATTCTTCTCAACTGCGATAGCTGTAACATAATATTTTTTAAAAACTTTCCTACTAGGTAGAATAGGAGCACTTGCAGTAGAGGAAATAACAACAATGGCATGCAGTTTAAATGTCTGCTTATAAATGATTAGCTCACTAATTAAAATGTTCAATATATAAAAAAAAAAAATCACATTCCTCTATAAAACTCAGAATCTATTTCACAGAACCAGCCATCTGAACATAAACTTTTTATATTTTTGCTTATTTGGAATAGGATGAAAGAAAGTGATGCTAATAATTGATTCATCAGGTACAGATATATCTCAGCTATTGAATGAAGATGAGTCTGTGCTTAATTACATATACACAGAGGTCAGAGCATTATTTCTATATCCTACAAGTGAGTTTGGAAAACTATAGGTCATTGTGTCTATATACTGAAACAGTCAAGTCACAATGGTAGAACTGATTAGTTATGAGAGAAACCACAAGACTTTCAAAGACCAAACCACTTACTATCTTATTCTTCACCAAAAATATTTGCCAAACAGGGCACAAGCTCATTTATATTTCACAATTAATTGAACTTTACTGTGACTCTGCTTTCTTATATAAGCAGCTAAAATAGAAATTCATCATTTTCTACAACTATGTATTCATTATTACAAGCAAGACTGATTCTATGGATTCTACCTTCTAATCTTGGAAACAAAAATAAACAAGCAGATATAATTCAAACAAGGACATTTCAGGCAAGCATTTATAGAACACAGACATTTTCAAAAGGGCCAAATGATGGAAACTTTGCGGGTGATACTGGGGAGGGGGAATGTGTCGTTATGTTAAATCATCATGCTTTGCTGAAGAGGTGATTTCTGAGCAGTGACCACAATATCTATGTGTCTGTCACCCACACAGACAGTGCGGAAAGGACTCTGAGTAGCAAGAGCAGCAACATAAGACACCTGAATACTGGAACTATCTTGAGAGGAAAGTAGTGAGGCTGAAGTGTCATGAGTGAGGAGATAATGGGGACAATTGAGGAGATGTAAGCAGAGTATATCAGGCCCTTCATAACTTGGTCTGAGTACTGAGTGAAACATTAAAATATACAATATTAGGTAATACGACTTTAGTAAGGAAAAACATTAACTGTCCTGACACCTCATTTTTATTTATTTATTTGTTTGTTTGTTATTAATTTTATTTTTTACACAAATGGACCACAACTTTTCATTTCTCTGGTTGTACATGTTGTAGAGTCACACCATTCGTGCAATCATGCCCATACATAGGGATAATAATGTCCATATCATTCCATTATCTGCACCCCATACCCTCTACAATCCCCTCCCTCCCGTCTGCTCAATCCAAAATTCCTCAATTCTTCCCTTGCCACACACCCCCATACACCTCATTTTTTAATCTTGAGGAATGATGATGCAATTGTGTATCACTTTCTTTTAGCTCCTTTAAACCAAGAAAAGAAATAGTTTCAT
>PVHX01017620.1:0-20406 GCA_004024805.1 Geosciurus inauris | reverse complement strand
CAAATGAATCATTAGAGTCCCTAAATTTAATACATTCAAAACCAATACTTCTCTACCCAAGGATACTATAATCCTTCATGTTCCTTATCTACTTAGTGTACTAGTTTCACTAAGACATCTCCTTTGGCAAGAATAGACCCAGGACTTAAAGAAGATGGATGGGCTGAAGACTAATTTGTTCATATTTATCCAATAATTTAAACAAAATTAACTGGCTTTTCTTGGCACTTGTCATTTAATGGCATAATCAGAGAGTAACCAGCTTTTTAAATCAGTATGACCTGGGTTTTAACATTAGATTTTCTATTAACTCTCTTTATGAACTTGTACAAAGAAAATCAGATTCTTAGTCTTATTTTGTTTATATAAATGCTATGAATAGCAATATTTACTTTAAATAGCATTAGTTTGGATTAGAATTGATTATTATGAGAAGGCTAATGAGATACCTATAATTTACCAAATCAGGAAAAAAAATTAAAAAATCTTTACTATTTAGTAAATAGCTACTGTGTGTCCATCTCTCTCCCTCTCTCCCTCTCCCTCTCTCTCTCTTTCACACACACAAACACACAAACATATGAATTATTAATTATTGATTGGCCCAAATTAGTATTGAGAGATCTGTTTTAGAGATATTTAGAAGTTAACCAGTCCCTAGTAAATTCAGTATTCATGATTTATGTGCATTTTGTAATGATGATGCCCTGATTCCTGTGTACTTGATTTGTATTACTCCCTTTCCTCATGCCTGTGACCTGGCACAGATGTCTGTTTTCCAATCATGACACTGGCTCCTCCCCTCTATCATTTGCCCTCTCTCTTCCATAAAGGCAAATTTCTTAGCTTTCACCTGGATGGTCTTCTATGATGACTCTGGTTATTCCTTCTCTGTTAATGACAATACCATGCATTCCATACTGTCTTTAGATATCAAATGTTGGATGTGTCATTCCCTTTCATGACGACAGTGGGGCATTGCTACTGTTTTCATAACTGAAAATAATCTTCCTTTCAAATTCTATTATATAATCAATTTTCTAATCTGATAGAACTTCCCACCTTTCCTCAAATCATAATTAATCATGCACAAGGAATTCTTTTTAGAAAAATCTCTTTCCTGGAATACTCTGGTTTGTTTTTACTATAATTCACAATAAACTTAAATTCTTCAAGTCATAGAAAGAACAAGTTGTTTCCCCCATTCTAATGCCCAGATTAAATTCATGGTCCCATCTTGAGATTTCTCTGAATACTTCTAAAATAATTCCATCATACATAGTACTTCACTAAAATTACATGTCTCCTTTAATACTCTATAAATTATTTGAATACATGTATTTTTTTAAAAATTTACATACATCATGTAAATCAGTGTGCTTGGTTTTCTTGAAAAGTTGTAAAATAAGCAAATTATATCTATAAGTAGTTCATGCCTTTGGTAGACTCTTAGTTCTTTCTGCAAGACTCTGAGCTTGGTCATATTTAATTTCATTCATTAAACTTATTAAGAATGATGTTAACAGAGGCTTAGTAGACACATCTTAGGGCTTATCTTCTTGGAATGTTCTTTCTTGGAAATCAGTCTGCAAGGTATAATGAAACTCATACTGGAATACTAAATAGGGGAGATTATCTGGGGAGATATCACAGAAGATGACAGGCCATGTGTAGATCCAGCTCCACTTGAGCTCTAATCTATTAGAAACCACATGAGCAACTTTAGTAATACTAAGTCAAGCACAAGAATTTCCCAGCTGAGCCCCATCAATCCACAGATATGAAAAATAAGTACCAGTTGCTGTTTAAGCTACTATATTTTGGGGTAGTTTGCTACACATTAATAAACACTGAACCAATCCTCCAAAATCTTGACTAAGGAATGTGTAATTTCTTATATTATGTTTTCTTTTCTCTTTGCTTTTCAAAGTTAGTAAAGATAATGTATATATCTGTAACTTGAGGACATTGCTGCCATGTTGATAGAACCAATATTTTGAAAGGGACTTCTATATTTTCAGTACCTCAGGATAACTAGCTACTCTTAGCACATAGTCAAGAAATTTATGTTACTATTCCAATCAATACCAAGCTATAGTGATCCAAGATAGTCTAGAAAGTGCCTTCCATTAAATAAAAGGAGATTGAAATGAAACAAAGGGTTTCATTGACAACAACTGCAACAATAAATCAAGGGAAGCTAGGTATTTTGAGATTCAAAATATATCACATTTTCCTAAGCAAAATATGTAATTATTTCTGACATGTCCATCTCTTCTCTGTTTCTTAACTATATCTCTTCTCTATTCCTTGTCACTATTTCTCACTATGCTGATTTCTTTGGTTTGCTCTCTAGTCTAGATTCACATTTCCACATTTCTATACCCTGCTTTGCCCAGGAAGATGCCCCATCTGGACTTCATCCATATGCTTCTCTGCTTCATAGGGAATAAAAGCATGAGAGGAAATAGGAAGAGGGAGATAGGAAAAGACTAGTAACTTATACCCATGACTTTTACCCACACATATACCTTTCTCCTCTAGGCATCACTTGAATAGAAATCAATTCTCTCATATCTCTCTCAGTCCATGTTTAGGGAGAGCTCCTGCTGCTTGAAGTCAAAAGGTGCCAACAGTACCTCACTGTAATGGTTAATTTGAATTGTCAACTTGATTGGATTAAAAGATGCCAAGGATTAAGAGAATTATGGGTGTGGCAGTGAGGGTGTGTCTAGGGATGACTGGCATGTGGAATAGTCAACTGAAATGGAGACCCTAAATGTGGGCAGCACCATCCAACAGGAGGGTGGCTTGGTTGGAATAAAAATTGGAAGAACAAGAAAGTAGCAGCAGATGTAAGCCTGATTCTCTTGAACAGGTTCTTGACTGCTACTACGATTGTCTGAGGATATCAGAGTCTCACTTTTCACTCTTCCAAAGCAGATTATTTGGAAGCCTTTGGTCTTGGACTAGGGTAGCACAGTTGAACCCTCTTCTGGTGGGGCTTTAAACTTTTAGACTGTGCAGCTGCTGGTTCTTCCAGCTGTCCAGCCTGCAGATGGCCATTGTGGACTATCCAGCTTCTGGTCACTTAAGCCAACCTAATAAGTCTCCCTTTTATAGTTATACTTCCTGTTGATTTTGTTCCTCTAGAGAACCCTGACTAATACATCTACTCTTAGCAGCCTCGGGATATAACAGTTCCTTGAGTTTCCCACAACTTTGTAAATGCTCCTGATCACATAGGCCTTTCAGGTTGCCCAGGTCTGAACGTGCCACCTATTTCTTTCTTACAGTCTGATTCCTTTACTGTATTTTCCTAAGGGCCATCCAAACAAATGTTCCAGTCCACCTGCAATCCAGCTATCTCTAAGTAGACATACATCTGAGGTTCCCAGTAATATTCAGCCAGTGGTACTACAGTTACATTCTTCTTTGAGAAAATCCTATACTGTCCATTATATCCTAGTGCTATGAAGGTTTCCATTCTTTTGTATATTAGAATGGACTTACAAATGCATGTTCACTCATTTAAAAAACAAACAAAATAATAGGGATACTGCAGAGAGTTCATTAATAAAAGAAATTATTAAAACATGTTTTACTTTTCCTTTTGTCTACTTTTTTTCCCTTTGTTTTCTCCTCTTCCCCTCTTTCCTTTTATGATTTAGAAGAAAAGTACAGAGGTATTCAATTACATGTCTCAGAAATTGTTTTTATTTTTGGCATTTAAGAATTTTTCTCTGAATTTGCTAGAATGGCTTAACTGAACAGTGCTTTACACAGTCATCACTACTGCTTAGATGACAAATTTCTTCCCTTTGACAGTTTATTTTTGAAAGGATTTCTTATCAGGTAAAGTTTATATTTATTCTCTTTAAAAAATGTGTAGAGTGAGAATTCTACAATGAATGTATAACCTATGTATGTTTTTATCAATTGCACGAGTTGAGCAGGTCAAAGTCACAACTTCTGAGAATCTAAGTTTTAAGAAAATATGTAGAGGCTTATGAAAATGTATTTATGTGGCACCTCTGAAGGTTGTCACGTGTCACCCCAGAGACACATTAGGGTAAAGAGCACTGAGAATAGATTACTACACCCCAAATGGTAGTTTATCACTTCTTTTCTGTAGATTTAGATATTAAGTTTTATATATAGATAAGGACTTTGAAAAATAAATCTTAGCAATATCTATTATTTTTTGTTGGAGGACATTTCTCTGCAGTGTTAGCAAATCCCTGTGGATTAGGTTACCAAAAGAGTAATAGAAGTAAAGTAAATGTTCACAGTCCTTGAGATTTTAATTTCTAAATTTATAGACATATAACTTGAGTCATAAGTGAGATCAGGAGATTAACAGAGTAAAGAAATTATTACACTATAGACATTTTACATGGAATTAACTCAGAAGTGGCGCGTTTCAAAATGACTTTCAAATTTAAACTCTACAACCATAAAAACCAACTTGTTTTTATTCCTCTAGAATTGCATTTACTAGAATTATTGAGTAAAGATTCTGCCTGTGCTTCTTTTATAAAGGCCAAGGTTAATCAAAAGGAAAGAAAAGAAATGGTCTCTTTATTTATGTACTCCATTTAACACTGCATGAAATTTGAAAAATTGTATTAATTGCATTTTATTCCATGAAAAGTGTCCTTGATGTTTATTTCGTTACTAAGTAACTTCAGTAAAAAAGTAAATTCTAACTGGTGATTGAGACTAGAATTCTGCAAATAGTCGAGTACATTGAAAAAAAAATGTAGTTTAAATTCCTGAGAGCTTTTTAAATCAGGATTAAGGAGAAGCATTTTGACAAAAGTTCCCCCCAAAGACTATTAAAATACGGGAAGGCTGGTTTCTTTCTCCTCTATATAGTTGGTAAAATTTTCTTCAAGTAGCTAGGCTAGTGGTCCTCTGTGGCAACAAGATTGGCTCTTAACATATTTTTAAAATGTTTTATGCCTCTTTGTTGACATTTACAAGGAACCAAACAATACATATCCAGAATGGACATTCAATACTGAATTCTTTCAAAACAATTTTCTTCATGTGCATATTTCTGAAGAATTTCCCCAAAGTACATAGATTCAGTATCCAAATTTCAGAAACTGAGCTGTGTTTACCATAGTAATTAATCATAGATAGGTCATCAGGAATCATTCAAAAAGAAAAAAAAAAATAAGACTTACAAAAAAGAGTTCCCAGCAAAAGTGCAAAAATACAAGCAAGGGGAAATTATTCATAATCAGGGAAGAAATATATGATGTAAATCCTATGATTATTCTCTAGCCTTCCCTAGTGCCTCCTGGAAAGAGGAAGAAATGAAAATAACAAAAAAAGAAGGGAATTATACCAAAATCTCTGTAAATTACAAAACAGCCATTAAGTATTAGCCAAATACAGACTCTGAAGATCATTGTTTCAGTCTCAGCAGAATCAAGAAACAAAAATCTCCCAGTAATTTGAACAGGAAAAACTTAATATTAAAATCATACCAGAAACCAGATGCAAATGAGTAATCTATACATTATAAAAAATGAACACATGCTAGTATCCTTGGTCTGTCTCAATCTAGCACTAGACTACAAAAATTAGTAGTTAGCGCACTTCATTCAGGTTTGGACAGAGGATAGCACCATGGCTATAGGTGACCATATGTCCCTTAAACCATGGATCTCTCTGCTCTGGTATTATTATTATTATTATTATTATTATTATTATTATTATTATTATTATTATTATTTAGCTTGCAGTACTCCAAAAGTGCTTTTAAGTGAGGGATTTTGTACTATAGTACTAGCCAATTGAGCCAATTCCTCAGCTGGGAGCACTATTTTCCATTATATTTAAAGAAGCCTTTCCAGAAACCTTACACAAAATAGTCTATGCTCTGATGTCATTACTATAGCTTCCCCTTGCCCACAGGTAAGAAAACTTGTTTGTTTACTCCTATATTTCCAGTCCTTTAGAATAATGAACTACTCTGAACACTTATAATCAATGAATGTGTCCTGCTGCTGCAAACTGGAGTGTCCCAGGTCTTAGACTAGGAGAGCTCTTCTCACATTATAATGCACCTAGTTCATTGTTTGTTCTCAAAGAATATTTAAAAGAGCAGGAATGGATGAATGAATGAGTGACTCAAAGTACTATTTATTGCCCTCTTGCTGTGAACTCAGATTTCTTTTGTCATTGATACAAACAAACATAAAGAATGGCTCCTGCTCTTCAAGGATTTGGGGCTTTATTTGTTTAGGTCAAACATAAAATATCATGGTTTAGAAGAGTGGGTTAAACTAGGAGGTGTTTTATGTTCCAGAGAATGTGTGGAGAGGAATGTTAGCCTATTTTTTTCCTTTTTCATTTATAACTCTCTCTCCAAATAGATGTCTAAAAATTGCATCTAGAAATTCAAAATAGTTCCCACTTTCCAGTTACTCCAGGCACTTGTCAAAAAAGGTATTTAGTCCCATTATAAAGCCTAATTACTTCAAGTTCCCAGATTCATGCTTCTCATATTTTTACCTTGATTCTGACATTGAAATATAAAAATCCTTTGTTGGACTTCTAATCCTTTTTTTTTGTTTTTAAGTCTCTTACTAGGCTTTGTGATGCCTCCATCTGAAGCCTTGAGTCAACTGAGGTATATGACTACAAAAACTGGTAATCCTCTTCTTATTTGACTGGATTCCTACATTTGGAAATGTAATTTTTCATGTATGAAACAGGTAAAATGGTAACATTTCTTTGCTGAATACAGAACACTAGAAGTTCAGAAAATTCAGGTGCAGAATATATTGGAGACGTTTTGTTAAGAAAATTCTTGTATTGTTAGTGTATGAGCTTATGAGTCTTTTGAAAGTATTTAATATATATTCCAAGAGAACAATGTATATTATTGGCATTAATTATATATGCACAGATTATGTAAGCTGGAATGAGAGGAACAGAAAATATTAGGAAATGAAACTGATTATCAATAATAGAATATCTGAATTTTTAAAGGATCCTATAAACAATACCAAAATATGCTTCAGCTTAATTATCATCACTGAAAAAATAAATCTGTAATTTAGCCACTGTATTATACAAAAATTAGCTTTTTAATACATTCCATAATTTCCTCAGATCAGACTAAAAATTGTGTAATTAGTTCATTATTAGAATCTGTGAAGGCAGATTTAGATTCATACAGACAAAAACTGATTGGTATTTTAATGTTTTGTCTTCAAATTTAAAATTTTGTTTCAAATTTAATTTATAATTTTGTTTCAAATTTAATTTTTTCTAATTTTAGTGAAAACATAGAAACCCAATTATTTACCTATTTATTAGAATATTTAAAGGTATATTGTAAATGTAGCCATAATTATACTACATATTCTTGGTAGTCCACATAATTATTTTTTTCATGATTTTCAATGGTATCATTTTAAAGACTGAGAAATGTGAAATGTAGTTGTGTCCTTGAAAGTTGCTTTAAGCAGCTCTGCCATGGCTTTGTACTGGCATCTAAATGCTCTCTAAATATAGCTCAATTACGCAAAGCCCTGAGAGAAATTTTAGATGTAAACTGACAAATGGTTTGTCTTTATTTGCTGAGTCTCGCTTTCTAAAATTTTATGAAAGATTTGTAAAAGAACATAGAACAGTGTTGTACTATTCATTTAAATCATATGTGTAGGCTCAATGGGCCCTACTTACACTGAACTTATCTATATAATCTGTAAAATATAGAAAATTGTTCAGTAAAAATTAATGACTACACTTTGCACATTGTGCACAATATTGGAAGACTTGATTTTCTCCTGATCATGTGTGTCTCCATTTAGAACTATAGATGTGATTCAGACCCAACTCCAACACAGGGTGAGTTCATTTTAATATTAGATTGCATGTTTTAGGGAACATTTTAGTCAAATTGTGATATTATGCACAGTTGGTAAAGAATGCATCAAAGAACACTAGTGGGAAAAATGAGATAAAAAAAGACAACATTAATTCTGGTTTTAAAAATTGTGCCACTACCAATAAGTGTCACAGGAAAAAAATAAAAATTCTTAATAAGTAGTGAAGTTTTATGATGCTTCTCTGGTCCTTCCAGTAACTCCGTTCTTACTTGGTCTTAAAAGGGTCTCTTTCTACTGAAAAGTGTTTTCTTTATTCTATAATGACAATATAGACAAAATTGTGAATTGGTTAAATAAATTTAGGCTGGTCATGAGTTAGAGAAATGAAGAAATAATAATGTCACCTGGCACCTACAAGAACAGAATACTCTGTATTGATTATTGAAGAAGTAAAATGTACTTACAAATTATGTCCTTATCCAGATATTTTTCTATGACAGACATCACAGCTACATTTAATTTAGTCATTGAAATAATATATCCGCCTATTCATAAAGTTAAAGGAAGAAATTTGTATTTGACTGTACCTCTTCTATGGTAAAATGAGTGAGTTAATCGAAGCACTATTTTAATGAAATATTTTAAAATTTGAAATTAGTAGAAAAATCCACACTAAAAAAAGTCAAAATTTTAAATTAACATGGGCATTTCCCTTTTGTTCTCTCTACTTTGCTCCAATCACTATTAATGAAACTGGGAGACAATTAAAGACTCTTAAGACACTGGTCTTTTGTTATACAGTGAATCTCAAATTTTAGGTTACACAACTAATGTTAATTTATATGCATTATATTATCTCCAGACTATTTTTATGTAAAATGGAGGTTAGGAGAGGGTCCATTACCGAATAGATTACCTATTTTCAGATCCACTCCTCATGTTTTCCCAAAGGAAGTGAATTAAGTCTGACATTCATCTAGCTTGATAGGATGTAGGTGTAGTTGATTGTAACTATGAAGAATAATGAATAATGTGGAGGAATATATCAAGAAATAAAGCAAGATATGGAATAATTTTCTCTGAAAGCCTAAGAACAACTCATGCCTATGAAAATACATGATCTTCATTTGACAAGAAATTTATAACCCGTGGAAGTATTAGAGCCAAGGAGAACTGTCAGCTGATTGACAGTATATTATTGTTTTATTTATGGGTGGGAGACAAGACCAAGCGATTTTTTTCTATTATATACCAGTCTATGTCAACCTATCTACCAACTGCAAATTAGCAACCATGTTCCAGTAGATGAGGAGCAAATGGAATGCCTTCCACCCTCTTACTTAACAGAGAAGATCATTAAGCATTGCGTGTGCTGTGACTGTAAATAGTTAAATGTGTGTTTATGAATATATTTTGTGTGTACATACACACTTTCATTTCTCAGTCATTTCTACAATAACAGATTTAGATTAATCTCAGACAGAGGTAATAGGTACAAAGGAGATTGGGGGGCGGAAAACAGATAAACAGCTTAGCCTTTTTGAATTTAGACAAGTTAATAAACTTACAAATTAAATTTAGAAACAAATAGATCCTTTATAAGAACTATGAACATTTAGAAATATATGAAGGTTTTAGGATCACTGACGTACTTTTATCTTTTTCTTACAGATAACTGGCACTTTGTTAGAAATTTATTGGAATTAGGAAATAAAACTATAGGGTAATTTTTGAATTTAAGTGAGAAGTTAATGTTTTAACATAAGTATGTCCCAAATTACTTATAGTTGTTTATCTTGAATTCAAATTAAACTGAGTGCCCTCTCTTTCATTTGGTAACTATACTCTTGTTTTGTGAGATTATCTGTGTATTTTAATTTCTAAACCACAACACTAACTCCAGGCTAATACCTGCTACATGTTTACCTACTCTTTATGCTATGCAACTACATTCTTGCTGTTTATTCTAGTTCTGATAGCTAGTTCTAGTCCTATGGATGGACAGTTCCTACCTGGAACTACAGATGCATTAACCCACAGATGATTAAATTTAATTTTCATAAGCTCATCCATTAAGGAGTCTAGAAGATCTTGTTGTTTTCTATTTATTCTCTCATCCTGTTTGAATTTATAACATGGCAGATGTACCTTTTACCTATATGGTCGTTTGTGGAACTATAAACCATTGTAATACTTATGATATTTTGTCCCTCAAGAACCATTATGGCCAATATCTCCTCACTGAAAATGCATGCATTAGAACCTCAAGATAAGTTCTTCCTTTTGCCATTGAGTGGATGTGCCACAACGTCAAATATTTCAGATTTCTAGCCGGGCGCGGTGGCTCAAGCCTGTAATCCCAGCACTTAGGGAGGCTGAGACAGGAGAATTGTGAGTTCAAAGCCAGCCTCAGCAATGGCGAGGTGCTAAGCAACTCAGTGAGACCCTGCCTCTACATAAAATACAAAATAGGGCTGGGGATGTGGCTCAGTGGTCAAGTACCCCTGAGTTCAATCACCAGTACCAAAAAAAAAAAAAAATTTCAGATTTCTACTGCAAAATAAAAAACAAAACAACAAATGCCATTTCCAAATTAACAAACTGTAGTAAAAATTTTGGGGGCAAATTTTACATATGCCAATACCTCTGGCCTCTATTAGAAGTTATTCCTATAGGATAAAAGGCCCAAGAAAGGAAAATCTACTGATGTCATGATTTAGAACATGATTATTCAAATATCTTAATCTTTTAAATTATAACCTTCTTTAGAAATTTTTGAGAATTCAAGGATTTTAAAATTTTACTTATCATTTGATTAAGAAGTTGAAAAATACGGATTGGAAGGAGGCCTGCATTTTAAAAACAGTTTATGTAGATAACATTTTCTTGTGGTTCATTATTACAAGTGACACATGTATTAACCAACTTGCCATATGTTGGCACAGCTGTGATGGGTTTGTCCAAATCTCTACAGATTTTTCCTTCTTTGCTCAGAAAAATTTTTCAATGTGAGAGTAAAGTACTCTTGTGCTCTCTGCTAAGACACAGTATAGAGTTAGCATATGCTCCATAATACTTCTTGGCAAGTCTGGCAGTGCATATTTATTTATTTATGAGGTTCTTGCAAATAGTTCCCCTCTTTTTTTCATATCATGGCAGGTTCAAATGGCCTTTTCAAATTAGGTTTGCAAATACTATTTTGAATTTTCTGTTACATTTTTGGGATCCATTGAATATGATATTTTCTCTCTTCTAGACACTCTGACATTACCTCTCTCTCATTTTCTACCTATACACAAACACTGAACTGCTTTCCTTACACTGAAATGGAAACACTTTTGCATTTTGTATCACATTCTTATTTCATTATAACATAATTCATCAGGAACATCTAAACTTTCCAGCCTCAGTCAGATGAGCGGTATGGGGAATCATCTGGCATGAAACTAGAAACAGCTGGATGAGAAAAAAAACAGATAATTATCTAGAAAAAAAAGGTGATAGCTTTATTCTGCAGAGGATCGAAGAGCCAGTGAAGGCTCAATATGGGGGGCAAAATGTGTCTTGGCTAAGCTTTTCTCTTAGTGAAAAATAAGGACCTATGATGACATTAGAACATAGACTTCTTTGTCTATGTCATAGATGACATAGACTTCTTTCTCCTTTTAATATGCAGGTTATAACATTGTGAGTTTCTTGTATCTATTACTAGAACAAACTAAAACAGTTCTTTTGTTTGATTATTCTTAAGTTTTCCATTCTTTTTTTTCTTCTTCTGAGAGGAATGGTTAATAATCGGTCAGCCTGGTGCGTCTGATGATAGCAACAGAACAGTTTCCTAGAGAAGTACATGAAGTTACAGGAGATGGAGGAAGCCAGTAAGCAAGTGAGTTCTTGAACTCAGACTAGTCTAAATCCCATCCACAGAGTCCCTCAGAGGAACATAACCTGGGGCTAGGAAGATGATTCTAACCAAGTAAGTTTATTAATAATTCTTAGTCCACTTACAATTGGAGTCAAGAACCCATTTATTGGAAGTTAGTAGTTAGGACGTTAGCCAGACCTATACTGGTCTCTGAACTATTAAAAGAACTTGTCATATTTTTGGAATTAACCCTTGAAAAATATTTTTATTAGAATTGTAAAGATATTTCTTACTCTCTGTATCTGTCTGGTTCCAGAGGAAAGAGGATTTAGACATTTTGGCATTTATATTATTTTCTTTAAATCCTTGATCTTACTTAGCTCGGGTGTTTTACTGCATGTGGTCAAGTGACCTAAAGAACAGAAGGAAGAAAAATATAGAAATACCCAAATTCTGATCCTATGTTAATAGGACAAATTTACAAATACATAATACATGTATCATGAATAGTCCTGAAGGTTTTTCTGAATATGTAATAAGTTCATATTATTCCATATCAACTATGTACAGTGAAATCATACTTAGAATTTACTCATTTAATACTTCAAATCTCCATGCCTTTGCAGGGTCATAGAAATTTTAAATTCCACCTTAAAAATTCAGATATTGTTTACCAAATATAATACAAATGCTAACTTATGCCTGTCAAATTTCTGTTTATTTCCTTACTTTTACTTGAGGATGGATGGAAAGTAAGAGAAGGTGGAGGACAAATAAAGGTTGCATGTGAAAAAAAGTAAAAACGATTAGTTTTTTTAAAGTGTGGGAAAAATCTGTGGATTTTGTTTATCTCTACTGATCATGTCCCTATTACAATGGATAATCAAGAGTTGACTACATTGTAATTAGAACTGAAGTTGGAGAACACATCAAACAATTCACAATTTATATTATAATATAGCTCATCAACCCACTAAATATATATTAATAGGGCATTCAAAACCATGCATTTGGCATTTCAAAGGAAGCTTCTCACATCTGGAGTGATTTGGGATACATTATTTAGTGCCCTCTCTGCCTTTCAACTATTTTTGGTGAGTCCTACTTTGCATAATATCGCAATCAGCCCTTGAGTAGAAAATGTTAATGTAGTGGAGGGGGGTAATCTTCATCTCTGGACAATTCTAAAGAAAATAATACAATCAAGAAAAGAATAGAGAAACCAAATTTTGAAGTAATTAGTCAGAAGAATAAATGAATGTTGATAAATTTTGATATTATTCAAAAATTACAGGTTTTAATTAACATTTGATTTTCAAAATTTTTCATTTTTTAAAAGAATATTACTGAACCTGTCTCATGAAATTTTATTTAATTATAAAATACTTCTCTCATCATACTTTGATAATAGGTCAATGTAACAATATTTGTTTTTTGGTACTGAAAAATGTTCTCAGATTCACCTGAATTTAGGAGTGACATGAATCATATTTCAGAGATGTAAGACTAACAGAAGCCTGGGGTTTTGTATATTTGTTCTGATTTTTTAAAGTAATAAATGAGGCAAGTTCCGGAAACTATGTTTGAGATGCTAAATCTCAGCAACTTTTGAGAGTACATAACTGTCAGATTATTTAGATGAGCTTAGTGAAAAAAAACACAAAAATATATTAAAAACTATTAGCTGAAGACATATTTGGACAAATTTAACTCCTTTTTTGATATGATGATAGAATGATTAGGTGAATTCAATAGTTGAAATAAGATAAATGGTAGAATATGGATTAGATGTTAAATATTGTATTTTTATTTTAACAAGACATTTAAAACATTTATTATAAATATTTTTGAGAAAATACTAATTTCAAATTCAAAGAAGTAACATTAATTGAACTCAATCTGTGCCAAGGATTGTTTTGTTTTGTTTTTGATGCCATTTAGTAGAAGCAACATTCCTAAGGTGAAATGTGCTGCAGTTTATTATCATTTTAAAGGGAGGAAACTAAGGCTTCTAACTGGAAAGAAATCCAGTAAAGGTCAATTAGCTATCAAATGAAGCAGCCAAGTTTCAAACCCTCTAAGTCTGATCCTGGAAGTTGTGCTCCTAACTGGAAGATGCTTGAGATGGAGAAAGTCATCTAGAAAAGCTTCTTCACATCCTAGAATGGCTGATCATAAAAGGTAGAGGAAACACCCCATCTTGTTTACTTCAGAAATCACAGAGAAAATGAGTACATGAAAATAACGAGAGGAACAAGTGTGATAAGTGCCCCAAATTGTTTTTCCTGTTAGATATAGTCAACAATGAAATGAACTTCTCTATAAAGAAATGAATTGCTTACTCTTAGAATTAGTCAGAGGATATTGTTGACTATTAAAGATATTGTGGACAGTCTCTCTGCATTGGGAGAAATATTTTTAAGTAAAAATAATTGTGAAATTATAAAATAAAGCATAACTGATACTAGAACAATAAAAATTCATGTTTTTTCCCCCAAAGTCAAACTTAAGTGTAAAGATATGAACATATAAAAAGGAGGCTGAATTTAATACTGATTATTTTATTTGCAGAATTCAAAATCAGATATAGCAACAAAATTTTCTTCACTACTACATCTTTTTGTCTTAAAAGAGCGGTAGCTTCTTATTGTACTGAGAATATTGAGTCACTTAATATACTACGGTTTCTATGTGTATCATGATTCATCTCTACTTTCATTATGAAATATTGATGTGAGTGAATTATGTAACTCAGAAGACAAAAAGGATATAAGAATGTAAATTACTACAAAATATCACAAAAGTTATTCTGAATTATTTGCTTTCATTTAACATAACTTCTGGTTCAAAAAATTGGAATGTAAATCATTCACTTAAATAACATGTCTCCATGAATATAGCATCATTTGATAAACTGAAACTGTTCTATTTCTTAATCTCACTAGAGAATTTCTCTGTTGGATAATGTTACTGGTTGGTGCACACTTGTATGTTATCAGTTTCAGTGTTTACCTCACTGTCAAAGTTTAATCATACTTAACAGTGTACATGTCTACATTCATTGAAATGTATTCATTGTAAAATGAAATGTATTCACTGTAAAATGAAATGCACTCATTTTATAGACTTTCTTAGTTCCATGTATTAAAAAGTGATTTGAGAGATGCTGTCATTATTTATCTTTCAAGAGGTTTAAATATGTTTGTTTTGTTTAGAAAGAGTGTGTTAATCAACTTTTTGTCTCTGTGATCAAAATGTCTGACAAGAACAACTTGAGGGCTGGGATTGTAGCTCAGCGGTAGAGTGCTTGCCTCACCTGTGTGAGGCACTGGGTTCGATCCTCAGCACCACATAAAATAAAGGTATTATATTCATCTACAACTAAAAATATATATATTTTTTAAAAAATGACAACTTGAGAGGAAAAAAAGGTTTATTTTGCGTTCATGGTCTCAGTTTTAGTCCATAGTCAGCCAACTCTATTTTTCTAGGCGGGAGTTGAGATAGAACATTATGGAAGAAGGGCATGGTAGAGGAAAACTACACAGCTCATATCCTGCTTATTTTTATTTATTTGCAAATGCTGTCATTTATTTTTATGTTATGGGGAAAAATCAAGTATTTGTTACTGCAAAAATAAATCCACAAACAAAATAAACAACAAATAGTAGCAGGGTATTTTATAAGTTTGTTTGGATGATTTATTAGTAATGAACCTGAAACATCCTTTTCCTTTACCCAGCATTAAAAATGCACACTATAGACAGTCTTGTTAAAATAATTGGTAATATGTTTTCAAATTGTATGTTCTCCAACAGATGCTAGATATTTTCATGCATTATGTAATGTTGTTTAGGTCAATGATACAGTGTTTATATAATGGCAACAATGGAGTTGAAAAATGTCTTTGTTCAAAGAATAAAGACTACAAATAAAAGAATAAACCAATTAGTAGCTAGCATTTAAAACAAGGGCTGTCTTTTTGGGCACTGTGTACTTTATAATTTATGCACTTACTCCTGATGATCAGTGAGAGACTATTTCTGTAGGCTAGTGGTGTTAGACTAATGTGTTCCTTTTTCTAAGTCCATCTCTTAAAGGAACTCTATTATAGCTCTACATAATGCAGATGTTTGCCAGTGCTTACTTCCTGGAAAGAGGCTACACGTAAATGAAATTTATAGGTAAGCATCATGATCAGGTGAAAAAATAAATTTGAAACTTGGAGTTGAGAAAATTCTTCAAGTAGAGAAAGGCAAAACAGATGTCGCCTATTGCAGGATTGCATGGGAGACAATTACAAAAGGAATACAAATGAAAATTATTACCACTTGTCTCCCATCCAGGATATCACATGATGATATCTGAGGATGAAATGAGAGCAAAAGTCTCTTTGTAAATACAGGTTGTACGAGATTGAGCCAGGTGTTTGTTCCCTCAGCCATTTTATTTGGGAAAAATCACACTGTAGCATGAGGAAAGAATAATTTTCAGTTGGATCAGTTTGCACAAAATTATAGTAAAGGAAAACAATACTTACAAATCTAAATCACAATCCACCTTGAGTTTATTGAATAAAAATACTATGGTCTGCTCCTCTTGATTTGGGAGTGCCTGTTGATACTTTTTATCAACTATTGCATTGCCATCCCATAAGTATATTTAATATTTTTATGCTGAGATGTTTTTTATGCTGCTGGTAGTAAACTTTCCATCACTATAACAAAATAACTGAGAAAATAAACTTACAAAGATAAAAGTTTTATTTTGGCTCATAGTTCTGAAAATTTCAGTCCATGATTAATTGGCCCCATTGGTTTGGGCCTATGGCCAACACATTATGGTAAAAGCATGTGGTGGAGCAAAACCACCTACCTTGTGGCCAAGAAGCAGAAAACTGAGAGAAAATGGGTCCCACAATTCCCTTCAAGGGCACATCTCTAATGCCTGAGCACCTCCCACAAGGCCCACCTTACAAAGGTTCTAGTATTTCCCAACAGTGTCATCTTGGAAAACAAGTCTTTAACCATGAAAATGTGGGGGGATACTTATTGAAACCATAGCAACTGCTCTATTTGCTAATAATATCCATAATACTTATCAATATAGATACAACCTCTAAAATTGTTATTATTTCAAAGTTAGAATTAATTTATTGAAAACACTGCATTAATTCCTACTCACTGTATGGGAAATAGACACACACATACACATACATACCTACATAAAATTTTTTATTTTGTTCTATTTATACATATATTTTTGTGTTTTTAAAATAATACATCTATCTAATGACAAATTTATTTTATCTTTCTTGAAAATAACACTTATATATGACTTAAAGTATTCAGAGTAGAAAACCAATTTTTGTGTGGTATGTTCAGCTTCTTCCAGAATACTTTATACTTCTTTACCTAGTTCACCAGCTCACAAGTATGTTTTCTTTGTGGAATTTTGTATCTGCTATCATAGCATCTGAGTGCTTTTTGCTGGAAGGAATTATAATTGTACTGTTGAACTACTTGAAGGCAGTGAACTGTGCTTCTCTCTTGATGAAGATGAAACCTTTATCTTGTCATATTGTCGATAATAGAAGATGAAAGTTTAAAAATCTTGCTGTACCATGGTGAGCAACAATGATTTCTAAGAAAAGCAATCTCAATGTTGAAATATTTGTTTAAAAAGTGACATCCATCAGAGCTGTATGCAATATGAACTCAAGACTAAATGTAAAAACAGAAAATGTGTTATTCAAGATAATTACAAGAAATTTGTGATTTTTCAGTTTGATTCTTCTAATTGGCTATGGTTTGAGAATAGTTTGAGTAAGTTCCCCAAAGGATAATGTGTTGGAGGCTTACTCCTCAGTGTGACAAAGTTGCAAGGTGATGGGACCTTTAAAAGGTGAGGCCTAGAGCACGGAAACTGAGTCTTGGCAAGCTCTGCCCTTGGAAGGCATTGGTACAGTTTTCAAAGGGCTCTGGGTAGTTCTCATGACACAGTTGTTATATGAGAGTATGACTGACCACTCTCACTCTCTGGCTCTCTGTATAGCCATATGATCTCACATATGCTCCCAACATGACATCATTTGCCATGTGATGCTGTCAAGGATGACTTCTCCAGAACTAAGCAGATGTTGGCCATGTTCTGGCATCTCCAAACCTATTTTCTTTACCTAGACTGAGGTAATTTATTATAGAAACAAAACAGAAAAGTATGTATTTCTACCTGGTACTGGTTGTTTAGCATTGTGTTTGTATTCGCTCACTCTTATTAGATAGTAAACTTATTTAGAATAGCAATACCTATTATGAGATTTTGTAATCACCGCTTGTAGATCATAATTTGACACTCAAAATGATTAAGAGTTTTCCATCTGTTATTTCAGTTAAGCAATCTCTCTCATGATACCAGACTTTCCCTGACCTAGTTTTTATCTTCATGGTTGCTAAGTAACTTACAGGAAAAGTTTCAAGGGCTTCTATTATTCTGTATATTCTTTGTCATTCAATCCATTGGCTTTAAATACCATATCAACTTAATCCAAGTTCCGGCTCCAAACTCTTAAATCAAGTTCAATTTTTCACTCAACATTTTTTCTGGGATATCAAATAGAGATCTCAAACAAAAATACATTCTCTATATGGAGAGAGCAAGGGGTAAAATAAACTCTTCAAATCTGTAATATTCATTCAAGGATTTTAAGAGCCTCACTTTTTTCGCCCAACTAAACTTTCCTATGTGAACTTATAAATTTGTTTCCATCAAAACTGAAAATAAGTTTGGTAGTTAAGTTATTCTACTTCATCTAGACAGAAATATACATTCCATAAAGGCTAGATTTGAATTTGTTTCCCTCTGAAAGCACCCCAAATTATGTTAGCTGGAATAAAATACAACTTTGTGACATATAGTACACAGAAATAATGTAAAACTTTTGGTCAAAATAATTTAAGCATGAGTTTTCTGCATTTCATAAATATTTTATTCTGATTTACTTTCTTAGGTTCCTTATAGAGTTATACATATGATAAAATTTATTTTTTTAAATTATGAAATAAAACACACCTATATCAAATGTAAGAGTGTGGGAAAATTAACAAATGAATCTGCACTGTAACATAATCTCATATTGGTGGCAAATTCCATGTAATAATTGCACTACAAAACTGGTGTGTGTTTTATCCACTGGAAAGCAGATACTTCATACCAAACTGCATGACTACAAATTCTGGCTTTGCTACATAGTAGTATTGAAATAATAATAAGAGACTTAGCCTTTCTCAGTTTTCTATTCTTTAAAGTAAGGATAATCATTATATTCATTTCCTAGAGAAATTATAATAAAAATATAAAAATAAAGTTCTTGTTCAAGTGCCTAATAAATGATAATTGGAATTTTGTGACAGACAATTAAGGGGGTGGTGACATAATTCTGAAGAATGGGACACACTTGATCCTGAGCTCATGCAGTTTCTTTTCTGCTGGGGAAGAGCTTTAAATTACAATAAATGGACAAATTATGCCTTAGTGTACCATGATAATAACATTTGCTCAATGAATTAAGCAAAAACTGAGAGCTGAGCATAGAAGATGAAACCATAGTTTCAATGAAACTATTAGACTACAGAGCCCAGATTATGTACAGCCTCATAGAAAGTGATGGAGCACTTGATTAAAATAATTTATGTGGAATATTTTGATTATATGTCAGCAAATTTTCTTTATAATGTTTTATATTATATGGGCATATATCGAAAATTTCTTATTTAATAAATATTTGTTCTGAATTTACTATAATAGTCCTATGAGTAGTTTGACTTCTGAAATTTAAGTTTAAAATGATATACTGTTTTGTTTTGGGAAGACTATAGCTTAAAATATGGAATTGTACTTAACAGTGCATTATAACTTTCAAAACAGAACTAAAAGAAACATTAGAAATTGTTTATATTTTAAAATGCTGATTTATTTTCATCTTTTATTTTCCATTTCTAAAATATGCTAACAAGCTCTTTAGTATTTTTGCACATTGATAACATGCATAGGGTTTTATCAATTTTCAATGAGAATAAATCGGACTTAATCATTTCCACATTTTCCCTTGATCATTTTTATATCGCTAGAGATAGCCTCATGTGCCCTTTATAATGTGTTGTTTAGATTAATGTTGAAGACTTACATGAAAACAAAAAGTACATAAATACACATTTCAAATAACTATCATTAGGTACCATTAGATACACCCCAAATTCTTACTGGAAAATGCCTATCTTCTTGTTCATGAAAATTGTCATATAGAGTTTATTAGATGTCTGTTTTAGAAACTTGTCTTTAGTCTTTCTTACCTGGGCCAGTACTGAGAAAATCTTCAGCATCAATTTCACTGATTTAGGGCTTTTAACAAAAGACATTGAAGTCCATATTCTTGATTTGGAACAATGAGAATCAAGAAGATGGTATCATTCTCCACAGACCAGGTCCCACAGGCAGGGTCAGGGAATGTGTTGTTAGGAAATGATATCCCACAGTATAAAGTGGGTAGAGAAAAGAGGTATTGGACATATTACTGATGAAAATTTAAAATGGATGAGAAAAGTTTAGCATTATTTTTTTCAAAAGGGACGTTTCAAATTTTTAAGTCTTTGTTTTTACCCTAATAAAAATTTATACAAAAGTCCACTA
>PVHX01017619.1:25226-39519 GCA_004024805.1 Geosciurus inauris | reverse complement strand
GCATGGGGACAGCAAGGGTGATGGAATATGATGGTCATAATAACCCTAACTTTATGTATGATTGCATATATGATGTGATTCTATACAACTTACAACTAGAGAATTGATAGGTTATCCTCTATCTATGTACAATGAGTCAATTTACACTGTCAACATGTAAGCCTAAATAAAACAAGAATAAAAATTTAAAAAAAAAAAACAAAAAACACAAAATAGGACTGGGGATGTGGCTCAGTGGTCGAGTGCCCCTGAGTTCAATCATCAGTACCAAAAAAAAAAAAAAAAGATTGAACAAATGATTCATATAGAATCTAGCATTCACTAATTAATAAATATGAATGCATTCAGAAGATTTTTAGAAGACTGAAATTTGGCACAATACAAATTGTGTTGTGCATTTTGTCAATGGGTCAGCAGCATTTGGATGACTAATAAATTAAGGCTGAAATAATTCATATACTGTTTATTATATACAATCGACTTTGATTTTACTAATGTTAACACTTCTATTATCATACTCTCAATTTTAACATATTTTGTTTTCTTGATAGTAATACCAAATTAGCCAATTTTTTGAAAACAAATTTTTAGATTATTTATTGAAACAATAGTATATTAGAGTTAAAGGAGAAATATTGCATTGACTTTCAAAAGTCAATTTTTGAGGTGTAATTTTCATATTGTGATAGTTAGCATTTTTACATGTACAGTTGATAAATTTGACTGACATGTAACCACTAAAACATTGAAGTTATTGGATATTTTCAACATTCCATGAAGTTCCCTTATGCTTCTTTATATATAATCCCCTCCCACCACTCTCATCCCCAATAGCTCTTGTCGAGTTATCACAGTGCTAGTTATTTTATTTTGTAATTTTAAGATGGAAAACTTTAGCCTACAGAGACAATACCCACTGGAATTGTCAATAAAATCCTTAAATTGCTAGTTGGATTTAAAAAATAAACAATGGAGTTTAAATTATATGCTTAACCATTGTGATAGAGTAGCAAATAGTAAAATATCTTCACAGAAAACAGAACAGAATGTTTAAATTTCACCTGGCAAATTGCTATCTCAGCTTGCAGTTTCTGCCATTTCTTAAAGCAATTATCTAGTTCCATAGATTATTGTTTGCATTCTTCTTTTAAATTTTTCAATGCTAGAATATTATAAAGAAAATGAAAATAGCAGTATGATGCCCAATTAGTACCAGTGTTTCTCATATTCTTTGATCTATAATTGCCAGAAAATATTATTCTCTATAGAAATGAGTGTGGAGATTATTTGTATACGAATCTTAGGAGATAACTTGTAGATGAATCTTATCTTTTATAGTAATGGACATTATATTCATTTTCTTCTTCTGTTTATCTTATTTTTTATTGGAATTCTATATATGTTGAATTTTTTTCACATGCCGTTTTTTCTGTTTAGGAAAAAATTTATTTTCTCTAAGTATTTAAAGTCATTTTAATCATTTTTAAAGTGAAATAATTCATATCTGATTTTTTTTGCTAAGTTATACTGATTTAAAGCAACAATTTATTTAAAGCAAGAAGCCAGGGCTTTGTGGATTAAGCAATTCTAACCATTTTCACAATGCCTATTGTGTTATGCATATGTGTTGTCCGTGTAAATTTATATCTTTGGATACAAGTACATAGGTATTAAATCAGGCTTTCACAGGATATTCTAAACTACCTTTCATGAAAAGACATTTCAATTAGTTATATCAAAAAATACTTCTATAATATTCAGATTTACCATGGCATTATTTCAAACAGAGAAATTCATATCAGTTTTGCATATTATACCAAATTAACTTTTATATCATAGTACCTTACCTCATGTAAACAATGTAGCTACATAGGAATGAAGGAATTCCAGATATTAAAGTATCAATCTAAAAGTTACTGTGATATTATGATAATGAACACTTCACAAGCCATAAAAGCACAACAAGTTGGACCGAATGCATTGGCCTTTGTACTTTGAATAATAGACTAGCCCTAGTTTTCTTGCTGGTATGACAAGGAAGACTATATGCTATCGCTAATATTTCTTGCTGCATTGTAATATCACAGGAATACGTGAGTCATTCATATACAAATGAAAGAAAAAGGCAACTTGGCTATGAGAACTTGACACTAGGGGTCTCTAGGACCTTTCCTTTTTATGAAGATAAAGAGATCTTTTAATCCCAGAAGCTTGGGAGGCTGAGGCAGGAGAATCACAAGTTCAAAGCCAGCCTCAGCAACTTAGTGAGACTGTCTCTAAATAAAATATTAAAAAGGGCTGGGAATGTGGTTCAGAGGTTAAGCACTGCTAGATTCAATCCCCAGTACCAAAAAACAAACAAAAAGCAATATTTAGTCATAGTCCTGAAGCAACTTCTAGTACCATTTCATGTGAGTAAAGTTCTTATTCATCTCATGTATGTAGTTATCTAGTCTCTGGAGTCTTAAATGACACTACACAACTGTTTTCTTGTCATATGGTACAAAATTCATTCTTTGACACAAGGAAAATAAACTGTTTCTGCTCTGCTCACACTGAATACCAAATCTTTCATTCAAATCTACTTCAAAGAATATCTACTCTATATGGTGGTAAAGACCAAAAGTTAACATGTAGCCCAAGGTTTGTCCTTTCTGTATCTTTAGGGACAATAGGAATCCAGAAAATAGATCCAAAAAGTTAAAGAAAAAATACTCAAGCATCTGGCATGCACATCCAAATGTCTGCTAGAGTCTTATTCATCTCACCATGACCTCTTGGAAAACTCTGTTGCCTGTTGAGACTTTGAAGCTGGTTTACAAATGCGATTTTCCAATCTGATTTCTGAATCAACCAAAGTTTCAAACTAAAAATATTTCCTAAATTGGCATTTTTTCCTCTTTTTACCCCTTTATTTTGCCCTGTGTTTTTCAACCAGGAATTATTTTGCCCTCAAGGGACATTTGCAAATGTGGAGATAATGCTGATATCACACAGAAGGAGTGTGGTGGGACAGGCACCTAGTGAGTAGAGGGCAGAGATACTGCTTAGCACCCTACCATGCGAAAGACATCTTCACCCACAGCCACACACATAGACAACAAAGAGTTATTGACTCCAAAATGCCAGTGGTGCCTCTGTTGAAGAACTCTAAGCTAAGTCCTTTACCTATCTACTCAGGGAGACCTGTAAATTTGTTTCTTAAGTGATACAGCTCTGCCTTGCCAAAAAGCAATGAAATCAGCTTTGTTTTTTTGGTTATGGTGGTCTTTGTATATTGATTTAACATCAGATATAAACCAAAAGGATGCTTAGTGAGATATTTGTTTTTATATCAAAACTAACCATTCTGCAAATGACACGAGAAGCTTTTCAACTGTGTGATCCATTAGCTGCAGAGAATGATGAAGCCAGTAACCCATGGCAGTTTTCGTACATGACAGGACACAGAATGAAATGAGCTTTAGACTTCTCTTGCCACTAAATGTTGAGCCTCTCATGACTATTAAAGAAGTTTAGGAGCACTTAGTCACATCAAGGATAAAGAAATCTTAGGTTCTGTATAACCTCAGTCATGTCCAGATATCAACTCTCAAATTGCCATCTAAGCTTTCTTGGAATTTATTTTTGAGACAAAATCTCTTCTCTTGGAATTTCAAAAATATGTTTGAAGTTTATTTGTGCCAGATTTCTGTCATAATTTTTATTTCAACTTTTATTTCAATTCCTACATACTTACTTCAGGTGAAAATCATTCTTAAAGGTTTCTCCTGGTTTTTGTTTTGACTAACTGTGTTCTGTTTTCCTTTTTTCTGCACTTGAGAGGCCACATCTGTCTACTTCCCAATCTTAAGAACTTTAGCTCAAGTCAACCAAAGTCTCTAAGGTGATACCTGGCCATTTTGCACACAAATGAGGTTCCGTTCTTATTAAACTATTTTTAGAATGGCTTTCTGCTTCTGAGAAAAGGACAGGATCAGAGTTCCTTGGAAGGAGGGGATTCTCCTAATATTGCCCTCTCCCTGTATGTCCTGCAGTCAAATCACCTTCTGATACTACCCCAGAGCCTTAAGAACACCTCCCTCTTAGCAACCACAACCTGTAGCACTTTTTGAGAATATATTTTTGCCTTTTTACATCTGAATTATTGATTCTCAAATCATACTATGTCAGAAATTTATGCAATACCCCTTAGCAATCTTCATTTTGCCTAGTACAACTGTATATCAAACAATAAATACTTTATTAAAAGCATATCGTTAAAGACAATGAAGTCCCAAACCAAACAACAAAAAAAAACCTCTTGAAGACCTTAGGGTGATATTCCCAAACTTAGTTATGTGCTGTTATATAGCAATGTGTCTCATATTAATAAAAGTGCTTTACAGCATGACCCTTGATAAAATGAATGTGAAAGAAAACAGTTTAGATTTGATTGCATTAATAATTTATTGGAAGCAGCTAGGCAAATTGTAGATTGATTGTAAACAGCACACAATCAGTGGCTAGGGATAATTCTGGCTTCCAAATTTTTAGCTTCCTTAAGGAGCACTCATAAATTTGAAGAAAAATAATTCAAACTTATAATTTTCTACTTTAAACAGTATCATTCAACTAAGCAGTCTAGCTGATTATAATTATGAAAACACGCCATGTACTTAGCAGCAACTTGTACATTCTTCTGTGGTCCAGATTACTAATAGATTCAACGATGTTCTTTCTACAATATCAATGTCAAGATTTTTAACACATGAAACCAATGATAGAGATCAAACATTTTAATTCAGGAGAAAAATGCTTTCTCCTTTTCTTTACAACATGACAGGTAGCAAAATGATTATTCATGGCTATTTACTATGATGCTTTCAAAATATATTTGCTACTTTAATGAGGTCATCTTGAATTAATAGATGCAAATGTAGTTTGTAACATAAATGCTAGCTCTTTGGGAAATGGTAATGCATTGCTTGAAACTCTGAAGTACTGCAGTCTGTATGTTTACAAGGAAACAATGATTTTGTCTAATTTTATCCAATTTAGAAGACAGAGATCAAGGTGGAGATAGGGTGCTTTCAGTTTAGTTACTCTCAGTATATACAGAATAGCTTTTCTAGGCCAGGGAAAGTGTAAAGTTGGTGGAATTAAAGATGAATAAGGTGTTCTGCTATCAAGGAGATCACAGTCTAAGGCTGGGATACAGGATTAGCTTGAGCATACATTACGATAAAAACTGGTCAGCAAGCAAGAGGGTGATAGAGAAAAATCATTTAGCTGAGAGAAAGATTAATTTTTTTCTTAACTCTAAGTCAACTACTTCAGAAAAGTGTTGAATTTCTTTTTCTATTTCCTTTAGTCATTAAATTCTGAATCACTATTAAAGTCATTAGTAGATATCAGGAAAAACTACAGGCATCATTAGATAGTTGGTTCCAGCAGTCTCCACCTCCTTAGTCTTTTTAACCCACTGCTACTTTTGAACATAAAATAGGAAATTATTCTTTCATTTTCTCCTCCCAACCCACACCACAACTCTTATACTGAGATTCAGGGGCTCAAATCCCTGAGTTCCCATGTGCCTCTGTAACAGTCTTCCCACTTTCTTTGCAAACAAAATCCCCCAATCCTCTCTTCGAAGGATGTTCCACATTCAGGAGCTTTCTTATATCCAGCTTCCAAATCAAAATACTACTTATCATCCACATCCTGGTGTTCTGTTAGATGAAATCTAGATAGCATGATTAAAATAATCAGTAGTGATATATTAGTCAGTATTACCACATAACACAAATCTGTTCTTTGAGTTTCTCTGAACAATTTATTGTTCTTATTTTTTTATAGTAGGGATTTTCAGATTTTTAGGATTATTTTTAAGCCACTAAAGGAATCTAGGCCTGGACAAGTTTCAAATTCATAATATGATATTATCATTCCTCAAACTCTTCATGAAGTCATCCACATACCATACACACTCTTATATTTGTTATTTAAGGAAATAATAATGTTCTCTATGTACAGGACACATCAGAGGAACTGAATATATCTTAGATGTGAATATGAGCTAGGGTAAAAATTATTTAATCTAAATTTGTTCACAGATTTCCTCAGTCCTTAATCATGTCTGACACATACACATCAACAAAGAAGGTTACTATTATACATCTCTATTAAAATATTTTTGTAAAGTATCACATCCTATCTTAGCTTCAAAACAGCTATGTTAATGTCCAATAGCATTTGAAATGATGTTTCTTCATATCATGTATTTCTATCCCTAAGGACCATGAAAGTCTCTGTAGGCCAAATTATAACCTATTTGTCTGCCTTATATAAAACAGTGATAATCAATTATTTTTATTATAGTGAAATCAGAGGGTAAATAGTTTCTAAGGCATAAAATATTTCTATTAACTTTAATTCTCAAAGGAAAAATACAGTCATTTTTCAACCATATCTTATCCTTGAAAATTAGGACTTTCTATGCAAACAAAAAAAGTTTCTTTAAGACTCTCCTGGATTCATCTAGATATGGGTTCTCTACATTCACAGCACATTAAAAGTGTCTTGGGGAGCTTTACATAATTATGGTGTCTGGGCCACATTCTTAAATCAGAATCTGGGAGGGAATATCAGCACTTTGTGAAACTCCATGAAGTCAAGAACTACTCTTCTAGAGCAAAAATAATACCAATCATTGTGACAAACTTTCTGGCCTCAGGCACATGAGAACCACTAACACTGAGGAATGTGCCAGAAAAAAATCCTATCCCCAGATGGAAATTCAAAAGCAATTGCCCTAGTTGGTTTCTAGGCCCTAAGCATTTTACAGTATTGCAAGGAGGAAAGAACTGTGAGAGGTGAGGCTCCAAATATAAGGGCCTGCAAGAGATTGGTAAGTAGCTCATTTGCTACTGAGTGGATTTGAAGACAGTGACAGAGAGAAGGGCAGCCACTGCTGCTTATCCTTAAGAGCCACATCCTTAGCTACCACAAAATAATGGGATTAAATATTGATATTTTTTAGAATAAATTCACAGAATAATAATAGGTCAGCATAAAATGCAAAAGCTTTTGACGTTTCAAAAATTTAAAAATCATCAGCAGCCTTTATGGTAAAATGGCACTGGATAATTATCGCCCTGCTGACAATGTGGGTGACAGGGAGATCCTAAGAGAAGGTAAGGGATGTGTCCAAGAGTATGTCCACAAACAATGAAGACAGCACTAGAACCAATTTACTTACTCCATGCCCTACTTTATTCTACTGAGCTCTTTGGACAGTGAGGGAATTAATGTAGTCATCTTGAAAGAGAAAATTAATGTGCCTGGATTTAAGTGTGACTAATTAGTACCCACACAACAGTGGTTTTGGGCGGTAAAATCTGGATTGTCCATCTCCATTTAATATTGCTATTTCTGTAAAAAAGAACAAAATCAAGAAGCAAAAACAAACAGAATAACTACAAAATCCTGAAGTAGGAAAGCAAAGAATAAAGTAACTAAGCCTTGCATTGCAGGTAAATAAATGTAGCTCTTATAGATCAGTGAAGTATGGACACTGAGTTTATAAAATGGTAAATCTAGACCTGCATTTTACACTGAAGGAAATCTAAAAGCACCCATTTGTTTTCCTGAATAATGCATTGGAGATAGGGATTTCTGGAATGCTTGGCACTGATTATTGCTAAGGGAATGCTACAGATTTAGCTGTACTATTAGGTGAGATAAATTGTGCTCACAAGGGCAATTACATATGCCCCATCCTGCCAAGCTCAATTCTCTCTTTTAATAGATTTGGTGAAAGTGTATAAAGATCATCCATTTTCACTTGTAGTTATCTACAAGTTTCATATGCCCTGGTAGCACTTTTAACAATAAATCTGTGCAATAGATTGTCATTATAAAGCATGATCTTTTACACTCACTTTTATCTTTTAGATTTCTCTTATAGATGCACCTTCTTGATAAAGAAACAGATATTAGAACAAAATGGCATAAGCAGCACTAGTTATGTGTCTTTGCTTTACCCTTCAAGGGAAAAGAGTGTGTTTAGGAAGTAGCAGTGAATTTAACATTTCCTATGATGTTCACGTCTACTATTTGTTCCCAATTATACATATATATATTTCCTAAACATTAAATACAAATTGTCTTCATTTTTCTATAATTAGAGACAAGATTAACTTTTCTTAAAGAATAAAATTCATAAACTCCTCTATGGAATTAATATTACCAATGTGAAGGCAAAATTTTACTGGCTCACAGAATGCAATATCCTCAATCACTCTGTGTCTCTCTTATTCATTTCCTACTCTTTGCTTTCACTACCTGATCTACACTGAAATTTGTCACGTGATACTATGAAGCTTAATTAGGTCCACACAGTAGTGTGCCTTTTGATCAGCATCCTGTTATATACAGGCTTGAGCTGGGTTCTTGGAAGTTCATTGTCAGGAATCAACCCATTCCCTTGAGGTCAAGGAACATGTAAAGAAAAGGTTTTCCTAAGAAGCATAAATAGCTGAAACCTAAGCACTGTTGTCAGTGTTCATGGCTCAGAGTACTTGTCTCATACCTACTTAACTGATAGTTTGTAAACCTGAAACAGAAAACCTTTCAGGTCAGTTTTCTACCTCAGTAGTCTTCAATGTGGTTGGAGGCTCCTATTAGGGTATATAAAAGTCTTCCAAGTTGCACTGTGGCATGAAGAATGACTCAGTATCGATAACAGAAGGGAATTCTGCAGGATTCCCTGTTGTCCAAATGTTTGAGGGTTTTCACAAGTCAGATGTGAAAAGAATCAAATCTGGGATTCTGACCAGGATGGATTTCAAAATCATGGCACACTATGGATATTTTCTTGGTGAAGGGTATTCTTGGTAGAAATGTAGTCATTTTGGGTCAAAGAGAAATTTTTCCAGTGCTTATGGAAACTTGATGAATAGGACCTGATATAAGAATGAAAAAGACCAGAGCTCTTGTGTTATCATTTGGAGGACATGCTGTGCTTCAGTCACCATTTTATTAGATTATTTCCTAGAATGCTCTTAATCCAAAGTGATAATAAAAAGAGTTTTGCATAATTGCTCTATAAATCAGATTTATTGGGTCATACTTGAGAATAAAGTTGGAAAAAATGAACTCAATCGAAATTTTATTAACTTTTACTAAGGAATGTGAATGTATAAAATTAATCTTTATATTATCATTACCATGACTTATTTTATATTAATAATCCTTCAATGAAAATAATTCTTAATAGAAAGATTAAAAATCAAATAAGAAAACTCAAGCTATATAAAAAAGCATGTTAAATAAGAAAAATGTATTTAAGACTCTGGGTTAAATACCATTCTTTCTTTCTCTGTTTAGATTAAATACTTTGGAAAACTCATTTAAGAAATATCTTTGCAAAGATAATTTAGCCATAGAACTTTTGTAGAATTCTTGCTAACTATAAATCTCCTATGTTTTTCAAATTAATGGCAAATCTTCATAAGTAGAAAATAAATCTAGATAGGTGGTAGAAACTTCTAAATACAGATGGGTAGATATTCATAGGTATATAGGTTGATTTATAGATATATAGATGGATACATAGATGTAATTACATTAATATTTAAATTATATAGTGCTAAGGATGACAGGACATTCGAGTGACACAGGCTAAGATTTCAGTATAAGTTGTAACATTCCACCAGATCTATTCCCAACCCCACCCCCATCCATGGGGACTATGGAGACCTCTATAACAAGAATCTCAGGCACGTCTGAAGATATAGAGGTTTCAAACAGAGCAGTTATTTGCATGTGAGACAGAAGATATTTCCTGAGAGGGTGTTGTCCCAAAGTTAAGGAAACTGCATTAGGATGCAAAATCACTGAGTGGTGACCCTTTATTGATGTTTCCCAACCTTGCTATTCTGGTGGTAATCTCATACTTTTCGGAATGATGTTAGTTTTCAAATTTTCACTTTCAAAGCTAACTACATTATGGGCCTAAATTTCTCCAAAGAGTAGGGAGCACTAACACTCTGTCCTAAGAAAGATGGGAAATAGCCATAACAGAGTGAGAGATGGGAGTGACTATGATTAACAGTGTCTTAGAATGGTGTAGATGTGTCAGTGTTGTTTAACAATGTAGGGAACTGCATGTTATAGGTAACAGGTCCCAGACAAAATCACCCAGCTGAAGACAATCCCAGGCATGTAGAATAGAAGTAACTTTCCAAAGAGAACATTCAAATGATCTTTTATAGAGGTAGTCATTAATACAACTAGCAATATTATACTTTAAATTTTTATGTGTCCCTATTTGCTAATTACTTAGCCCTACAATCCTTACACTTTTATTATAATACCACAAAAGGTCAGAAAAAAATAATTACTGTGAATAGGCACAGTGAAGTATAAAAGTGAATAGGCACAGTGAAATATAAAAGTATATATAGACTGTACATATTAATTAAATTAATTTACATAGTCTACAACTATAGAACTAATACTGGTAAATAAGAGTGAGTGCTATCTAATTCTGGCAGCTAAAGAGGGAAATAAAGACAGCTTATGAATGTGCCAAAAGATTTTAAAGGATACTCATAAAAATTAAGAATGGCTAAAGAAAAAGATAATTGATAATATCAAGTATTGGGAAGCAATATGAATGATTTCCAAGTTTACAAAGGCTTTTTCTTTAGATACCAAAATTCAATGAAGCCACAAATATTACTTTGCATCTGTGATGGATCAGGCCTAGTGTTGTGGGCACTGGTGAGGCAGCAACAAACAAAATGGGCAATTCCTGCATCCAAGGAGTGTGGATCTACATATGCTTGAGAACACCTTGGAGGAATATTATCAATGTGTTTTCTCTCCTTTTTTAAAAATCTGCATCCACAGATATATTGTTTTAATATTTAAGTGATTTTTAATTGACATAATATTTCTACATATGTGTGGAGTATAGTATAATAATTTGGCACACATACACAATTTGGTACTTAATCAGGGAACTTAACATTTCTATCTTTTCAAACATTTATCATTTCTACACTTTGAGAAAATACAAATGCCTCTTTTCTAGGTATAACATAAACTGTTATAGACTATGGTTACCCTATTGTGCTATAAAACACTAGAACTAATGTCTGTAATTTGGTGCCCATTTTCTAACCTCTATTTATTCTCACCCCTACTTCTGAGTCTCTAGGAACCACTATTCTACTCTGTTCTTTTAGAACAACTATTTAGCATCTAAAAATGAGTGATAACATGCAGTATTTATCTCCCTGTGCCTGGCTTATTTCACTTAACATGAGGTCCTCCAGTTCCATCCATCTTGCCAGAAATGATGGGAGAAATTGCATTGTGAAAATGCAATAAAATAAACATGTATTAAAATTAAAGATAGGTGTAAATGTTTGTAGATATTAGTTTTCCACAACTGTCTATAAATTTTTATTAATTCACTTTAGTTATATATAACATTAAGGTTAATTTTGACATAATGACATAAGCATGGAATGTAATTTGCTCTAATTCAGTCCCCTGCACTTCCCCTTTCCCTCCCTTCCTCTCTCTCTCTGTTCCCTTTCCTTTTTATCAGTTGTGGAAATTGATATTTCCATACTTTATCAATTGTGGAAAACTGAAATTATTATTTTTTTTTTTGAGAAGAAGGAAAAAGAAGGTTTATTTCTTTTCTAGCAAAGGAGAAACACAGGAGGCACCTGTCCCAGAGGCTGTGATTCTCTCCATCAGCAAGATCAGGGGGCTTTTAAAGAGGTGATTCAAAGGCTACATCTCCTGTGTTCTCTGATAGAGTTGTAATTCACTTGTTAATTTGGGATATAGCCATTTCTGAGATATTCTGATACCATCTGCAAGTCTGGATAACTTCCATCCTATGGTGGGTGTGTACTCAAGGACAGATAACTCTCTAGGATGGAGAAGAAAGACAATCCTTTTTCCTCTGAGATTAGGGAGGAGGAGAGATTAGGGAGGAGCAGGAAGAGAGGAAGAGAAATAAGTATGTCCATTTAAAAAATAAACTGCAGTGGCAGAGCAGCAAGGGCTATATTCAAAGCTTTAAGTAGACCACCTTACATTTCCCCACTGTCAATTTCTACATTCCATTTCTATGGAAAAATGGGCTACAACATCTCCAAACTGCTTTCTGCTGAAAGGGGATGAAGTTGGAGGAAGTAACCCAAAGCCCTTGTTCTCTATCAGGTAGGGGCATGGACAGGTAAGGGCATTCAGTATCATAGCAGTCCAGAGGTCCACAGTGGCAGATGTCAGGTCACTGGACAGGGCATACATAGGGCAGGGATCATGCTAAGCCAACAATAATCAAGACAGCAAAGCACTACTTTTTTGTAAACAATTGGCACAAAAGCAATTAATACTTCAGCTAGTCTCTGAAAACCATGAGGATAGTAACTCATAATCTTATCAGTGAAAAACAGATCAAGTTTGCCAATGTATGAGGTCAGGAAGATCTACAGATCAGATTCAAATTATCTCAGGACAAATTTATGACTCTACAGTCCTTTGTGATCATCATTATTAGGCATTTTCCACAAAAGAACCCTTCCTTTATAGCCTCCAGCTTTACTTACTTTTAGTAGGGCTGACACAAGTGTACATCTTAAGTTACATTTAAAAAAAGTTTTCCCCTTTAAATGTCTGTGTAGGACTGTGCTTAGGTTAAACTCTTCTGCCAGATGTTTAAGACCAAGTTGATCAAAACTGACCATGTTTCTATCTACACTTAAGAGTCAGCTGAGATTCCTGAGATCACTCTTGGAGACAAGCGTGCAGCCTCTTGGCTCCTTTAGCTTTCCTCTATCAGTGGTGCCATCTGCCAGGAGGGCTAGAGTTCTGTTAACCATACATAACTTCTCTTGGAAGCATCAGGGACATTTCCGTCTGTAATGACCCTCCTGTTTGCAGAATGTGCACTGGTTGGCTTCCTGTTCTCTAGAGTCTCCTTGATCTTCCTGATCAGCAGATTGGATGAGTTACCAGAGTTGCAGGGCCCAGAGAGGGGTCCTGCCATTATCTGGGTCCTGGCTGACCTTAGATGCAAGGGCTAAATTGTTGGCTGCTTTTTCCTTGACCCTTTAACTTCCTTGACTTTGGTCTCCAAGGAAAACTGAAATCTTCTGAGGTAAACATAAGATTTGCACAGATTAGTTATCCACAACTATCTATGTTTTACTCATGGTGGAAAACAGATTCTTTTTGGTTTGTTTGAGAACACCTTGGTTACTGTGGGAACAATATAATCAATGTAAGGCTTTGTTCTCCATTGTTAATTAATCCAAGGACTCCCAAATTAAGGTCCTCTTTTAAATCAGTACATGGCTTTGGCTTCAGGTTTAGGCAGATCACTACCTCCTTCAAATTCAAATCTCAATTGTCCTAATGTTATTTTCAGGTAGATGGAGATGGACATGAAAACTCAGAACCTGCAGCATATTTAGCAGTAACATTTTTGGCATTTGGATAAACTGAGATCAGAAAGAAAGCTTTTGTTCAATCTAGCTCCTCATAAAGTCCAAAATAAAAGGAAAGTGTTAAATCTGAATAGCTCTGTTCTATGCAACAGGTTGTCAATACCAACATGGGTGTCTCTTGTGAGGCACAGTATTTGAATCCAGCATGAAAATGTGACTCAAAAAATGTCCTGAGCTTTGTTCAATAAAATGAGCTGTTCTCTTTCCTTTGATATTGCATGTGTCTAAAGTAGCAGGCTAATAATCCAGAAGTGAGAAGAGGAAACAAGGGAGCCTCCAGCCCCATATACTGGTATTTAGTAAGTGCAATAGCTTTTCCCATCCTGAATGCTAAATCATTTGGAGTGTTTTTACACAATCACAGATACCCAAATGTTTATCCTGTTTCTGGAAAATCAAGATCTCAAAGGGTGAGAATCACACATAAAATATTTTCAAATAGCTCATTAGGTAATTGTGTAAATCACTAGTAATTTAATCACTAGTCATTGGTAATCACTAGTGTAAAGAGTTTGTGAAAAGTTAGTCCTTACTTTCAAAACTCATTGGCTTGATCCACAGCAGAGGGTATAAGGATCATGATTGTGCCAGGCCTCCCCATCTCCTGCAGACCTTTAGGAAGAGGCAGAGGACTGGCTAGTCAGTAGGTGCTTCGGGCTTTAGCAACCTGTGTAGTCCAGGTCTCGTGGCAGCAGTTGCTGACTCACTACGTCTTCATCTTATGTACTAATTCATGTTTTCAGGTGGCTAAGAACCAAACTACACAAAGCAAAAAA
>PVHX01017619.1:0-25126 GCA_004024805.1 Geosciurus inauris | reverse complement strand
CCCTAAATAGTGTGGGTTTCTTAATTTAAAACTATAATAATGTAATTATGCTCTAAATCCTATACTGTATAAATCAGTTTATTCAAACCAACTGTACAACCAGTATCTATTATATGACATTGGCTTATGTGTACAACATTTTAATAAGAGAATCAAACTTGAAGTTAGGGAATCTGAGACTTGCCCCAAATTTTTACGTTAAGAGTTATAAATATTTTGTTTGTTTGTTTGTTTGTTTGTTTTTGGTACCGGGGATTGAACTCAGGGGTACTTGACCACTGAGCCACATCCCCAGCCCTATTTTTGTGTTTTATTTATGTAGATGCAGAGTCTCACTGAGTTGCTTCGCACCTCTCCATTGTTAAGGCTGGCTTTGAACTTGCGATCCTCCTGTCTCAGCTTTCCAAAATGCTGGGATTATAGGCTTGCGCCACTGTGCCCGGCTTCAAGAGTTATAAATTTAAGGGAGCTATTTCATCTCTCCAAGTTGTAATTTAATCACATTCTATTCTGGTGGTAAAAAAGTTAGTAAATTTTGCATATGTGGAAGAATTTTAAGTATTTTTTAACTAATTGCGCTTTCTAAAGAGGCTTTTAATAATTCTTATTATTTATTGCTCTCAGAATGGTAGTAATTTATGATGTTAAATCCTGTGACCAGGTGTTATCTTGTATATGCTTTTTATATTTATGCCAATATTATCTTCACAATCATTTAGCCTTTAAAACCTCTCAGTTTTTTTTCCTAATTCCAGCATGTTCTTCCATTTTCCACTTTTCCTTTTCCTTTTCCTTCTTCATCTGCTATTTTGGATGTTATGGATATTATTTTTAGCAATTAAAAATTTAATGTATATATTTAACTGCATGTATTTCTGGCATGATCCAATTTTTTTTTTACCCAAGACTTATGTACTTGAATCCCATCTAACTACTTCTACTACCATCTGGCAAATCATTATTGCCTGAAGATTTAGTTCCTGCATTTTCAAAGACACCTACAAAATGAGTCATGTATTATAATCAGTAATAAACATTCCTGAAATATTTTACTGATAAATTCACTCTGCATTATTGATTATATTTCACTTCTTTTCCATGGATTTAATTTTCACTGTGAATATATCCTTCGTATATTCCTTTCAAATTTTGAAGGGTTCGTATGTGACTTCCATATCTACAATTCCACAAAAACTGCAACTACTGGTGTCATTGACAACTCCCATCTCACTAAACTCAACTGGCATTCTTATTACTCATCTTACATGAACTCTCAGAAGTAGGCACCCAGTGTCTGTCCCTTTTGTTCTGAAAACTGTTTGCCTTTTCCTAAGTAGGCACACCCCTATTTCTTCCAGGCTCTTCATTTGAGCTCTGTCTTTCTCTTGTCCTTTTATTTTAACCCCTTTCTTGATTACCTCATATACTCCTTTGCCTTTAGATGCCCCTCAGATTTATACTGATAGTAAAGACAGAGATAGAGATAGTGCTGATCTCTCAACAATGTATATCTTCATCTCTCCAAGGGGTTAGCTCTCATTTCTGTAAAAATTGCCTTGTCCTAAGTTTTAGTCTTGATTTTTAGATCTTCCAAATGTATTTCTTCCCCCAAGCTTCCCTCTCTGCATGGCTTCAGCATGTGCCCTGCAGTTCAAACTGACCTAATGATCAATAGTGACACCAGCACCTCACTCCATCCTCATTGACAAGTCCTAATGATCCCAAGTATGAGTTCTATCTTTACCTGCTCACTCACTTCCATATCCACCATCACCTTCCTCACTGGGCATATTTTGAATATTTGGTCTCTTTTCTACTATCTCCTTTTCCCCATTGCCTTCCTCTGCTCTACTAGTCTTCCTTTTTTTTTTTTTTAAATTGGAGCATTTATGTACATAAAAGTAGGATTCATTGTGATATATTCATACACACATATAGCATCATTTGGTCAGTTTCATTCTGTAATTCGTCCCCTTTCCCATCCTTCCTTCCTCCCACTTGAGCCCCTTCCTTTACTCTGTTATTTCCATTTTTGACCTGGCTAAATGTACACCTTATGGTTAAGCTTCAATGATGAAATGACCTTTATTAAAATTCATTCATTTATTCACTCACTCAATAAATATTTCTTGACTCTCTATTTTTCATGAAGCTTTACATTGAAATAAACTAATAGGCAAGTTAGGAGAGAAGAGAATGTATGTAGGTAGATAAATAGATTATATCATTCTCCTTCTCCATATCAATCCTTGTTAATGGCTGTGAAGTAATTTCCAAGAGAAGCCTGGTCTGGTACCAATTTAAATTGGATATTCTTTTTCTTCTTCCTAAAATCTTGATTTATTTTTATGGAATTTATAAGAATTTACAGTAGTTCATTTATTTGTTTATCTGAAGAGTAAAATATTTCCATGTCTCAGGAGGTTAAGGATTTTTACAGGAATCCTTAGAAACCAAGGAAAGTTTTATTTCCCTAAAATTAACTAAATAAATAAACAAATGAAAACAGGGCAGTCTTATTTGGAGTGTCCTTCAAAATGTGGACTTACTTCAAAAATCTGACCTATGTTTTATTTGGGAGGTAGTTCTACAAGGTCTCTCATGCTTCTATGCTTGGTGTACCTACTAAGTTACATCAAGAATGCAAGAATGGCAGTTGCTTGCTTTAGTGATTTTTCAGGGTTATGTTTACAGTGAGCAACCTGGGTAGTGAGGTAATGTCTCCTTTTGGGACAAAGAGCAGGCTTGCTTTCTTCCTTCTGTGCCAAATTCTCCATAATCAGTATTCTTTTGTAATGCAACCTACTGCATGTATAGCTACCATCTAAGCCCCCTGTATCGGCCCTGTTGGAGAAATAGAATGAGGAGAACAAACATAAACATCGTGCTTATGCTACTGTGAGTCCTAAAATTCTTTACCTCTGACCCAGAGTCTTATGTCTTTTGCCAGCTTCTGAAACAGTAACAACTGGCTCACATATTAGCCTTTAAGGAGGGTAAGATCAAATCCTAGGGCCTGAAAATTTTCTTACATGTTCAGATCATATATAACATTGACAATTTAACAATATCTTGGATGTCCACTATAGTTTCTAGAGAGGCAATAAGGATAGCATGGTTATTTCTCTTATTGTTATTACTTATAGGTCATTGGATTATCCCTACTGAGGGCATCAGATGCAGTTGATACTCAAATATGAATGATATATGCCTTTAGAAAGTATTTGCCTTCCCAGCTTGTACCTGCAGCGCCCATCAACCCAATTACCCTTATAATTTAGAGAAACTCTATTAGAGCAGAAGGGACATTGGAGTAGGCATATTTCTAGCAGAAGTATATTATAAAGCTTTACTGAGATCCTTAATATTTCCCAAATGTGTCACACAGATTTTACACACATTTATTTCTTTTTATGTCAATCTGTTATCTTTACATTTATCTTTTATAGCAGGCTTGAATATTATACTTCTTCAACATCTCTTCTGACTTTACCTTATAAAGGCCACATTAGTTCCTCCCCCTTAATTTTCTCAATTGTTAATATATACCTCCAGTTAAACCTGAAATATTCCTTTTATGAATGAGAAATGAGTGATTACCGAATTATACCAAAAAATACTTAAACATTTCAAAAAAATCTGTTCATCAAAATGCAATCCACTGTATATTTAGTGTTACACACTGAACGTATTGAAATCTGAAAGCTGGGAAACTAAGTAGTTGATTTCTTATCCCCACATCTCATTTTATAAGGTAATATGCTACTAAACTAAATCACAGCCCATTACATCACATAAGTAGTTGATACTGTCTCAGTCAACCTTGGAAAAGGAGGAAGAGATTAAATAAATCTAGAATGTTACTCAAATTATACCTATCCTATTCTAGATTATTTCTATACTGAGCTTATATAAAAACATATATTATAAAATTAATTCTGAAATTAAACTGCTCCTGGAACCATTTTTTTTTATAAAGCAAAGAGTGTAGAAAATTGGAGTTTGGGAAAGTTGAAATTAGGTTACAAAGAAAATACTATTTGAAGTATATTTTGCCTTTACTGATTTTTATGATTGGTTTTTCAGCTTCTTTAACAGGAAGATTAAATGACAATCTAGGGTAAAGTTACATTGTATTTTAGAGCAGAACACATATATTTGATGTTTAGTTAAGCTATAAATTGAGCACTTAGTGAAAACTACATCTAATACTAGGCTTATTAGTTCAAAACATTTGATACAATTTAGATTATTTTTTCAAATCATTAATTAGGAAAATAACTCATTTGATCATTTTTTCATCTCTTGCATATGAAAGTTTGTTCTTTTCCATCTCCTGTATTTGAAGCCAAATTGTGCAATGCTAAGTAGCAGTAATTTATAAATCTACGTGTATGTTAAAATAAGTTCTCTGATATTGTCATGAAATTGCAATTTCAATAAAATAATATGTTTAAAATAATGGCAAATAAGGTATAAGTTATCAAAGTTCATAAATGTTCACTTTTTAATTTTTATTTATTATTAATATAGGCTGTACACATTAATGAGATTCATTTTAATATGTCCATTCATGCATTCAGAATTTTAAGAGGAAAATTTTCTCAATCTGAAAAAAGTAAAGAAAAATTTTCTTCTAAACTATGACAATTATGTTGGCAATAGCCAGCAACTTCAAACATTCACTCATTCACATGTTAAGCTATTCCGTGATGAATCTCTTATATAAGAGCTGAGTTTTGATTGGTATGTGGGAAGGTGCTTATTACAGTATTTTAAGTAATTAAATAGATAAATTAAAAGGCACCATGTCTGGGCAAAGGTAAGAGTGTGTCATTGCACATAATTATTACAGTTCATTGCATATGAGGTCTAAAGGAGAATCAAACAGAAACAATCTGTTTTTCTATAATCAAAGAGGAATATGGCTATTCATATAATTACATATTTTAGACATCTTATTTCTTTAAGCACCTAAGTTACTATTTAATCATTTCCAATGACAAATCACAAAAATGAATTACATCTAAATAGAAGAATATCAACAGTCAAACAGTTCTCTTGATAAAGGATTTAGATTATTACAATCAGATATTTCACTTCCTATAAAACATTAATGCATTTTATCCTTTCATCTCAGATATGAAATGTCCATAAAACTTATAGTATATATTATATGATATAATTATATAATATTTAGCATTATTATATAATAATATAATATACTAATATTAATATATAATATCTGGGTTATGTTTTCCAAACTATTTTAATGAACTTGTATAAATTTTGTTGAAATATTTGAAGAATTGTAAACTTGGGATTTAATGGAATAATCTGTTAGCCTCTGTCAAATTTTCTAATTCAAATTTCCAGAATCTAATGTAGTATAGACTGAGAAATTAAAAAATCTTAGAGTATCTAAATTAAGTAAGCACTTTTTGATGAGTAATTCAAATTTCTATTAATGACTGTTTCTCATGAAAGTGGATTTTCTTCCTTGTCTTGTAGTTGCAAAAAAACCTTGTATAAAATCTAAGATAAATAGACATTTTGTTTTACATTTTACTGGAAATGGACATCACTTTAGGTCATCTTTGCCTTCAATTTGGAGCACTGAGTCAATCCAGCCATTAATTGAGCTTAGTTTGGATTTTATGTTTACTGTGGTTACACTCTCAAACACCACCTCTTTTAAGTTTCTAAAATTTGATCATTTCACTCTAATCTTTAGGTATTTATTTTATACCACAAAGCAGGTCTCTCTCTGTTCTCCTATTTTAAATCTTATTTTCATTTTTGAATATCATGTATGTTAATATGTAATTGTACCTATTAATGGAGTGCTGCAATAAACATAGGCATGAGGTATCTCTTTAGTACGCTGATTTCAAAAATCAATTTTATTTGAATATAAACCCCAAAGTGGTTTGCTAAGAAGTGTTCTGCTAACTTTATTATTCTAAATATTTAGTAATATAACTTTGTATTCTAGCAAATGTATGCCACTTATTCCAAAATCATTAAATATAAAATTATTTTGTTAGTTTAAATGCCACATGGAATTCTACATTAACTTTCCATTAGCCAGTTAAGGATTGCTTATTTTGTTTTCTTGGCAATGAACATAGATTTGGTCCATTTGTCAGTTTTTAAGTCATACTGATTGTATTGGGCCCATTTTAAACTTTAATATCTTCTAGGGCCTGTCTTTGTTAATCTTTTTTTAAAATTATTAATATGTACTAATTGTAGATATTAGTGGGATTCAGTTTGGTATTTGTTTACATGCATACAGCATGCACCAATCAACTTCAACCTCTCTTTTTTTCACTCTTCTTCCCCACATTCTTTGAAATCTCTAGTAATCACTATTCTACTTTCACACTGAATATCTTAGTTTCCACATGTCAGAGAGAACCTGCAATAACTGTTTTTCTATGTGTGGCTTATTTCACTTACCATAATGTTTTCCAGATCCATTCATTTTGCTGCAAAAGACAAGATTTCACTGTTCTTCATGGCTGAATAATACTACATTATATATATATTCTATGTATTTATTCATTCATTCATAGGCTGATTCCTTGTCTTAGCTATATGAGTAGTGCCACAATAAAAATGGCCATGTGTTACCTGGTTTGCTGATTTCATTTCCTTTGGCTATATACCCAGAAATAGGACAGCTAGGTCATGTGATAAATCTACTCTTAAGATTTATCATTTTATTTTTTTGTATTTGTGCTTCTTTTTATGTACTCATTTTGGAATCATATTTTAAACATGCTTATTTGGATTTTATAAAAAATGCATTAATGTTATATATTATCTTGGAGATTAATGACATTTTGGTGCTATTGAGACTTCTTTTGGAGGGATATATATTATAATGCTCTATTTGTTTAAGTCTTTAATTTCTTTAATAAAGTTATATAAATTTTAACAGGTCTTTTGGATTTTTCTTGTTTATTCTGTTCTTCTATAATCAAAGCTTTTGTTGTTATTATGAATGCAGTGATGCATCTATTTCTATTTATGGCTGTTAATGTTTAATAGAGAAAAATATTAAAAATTTGGCATCTGGGTTTTTTTGGTAATATTTACCATTTATCTTATTTCTCCCTGACTTAATAATTTTTCTGTTTAATATTTTGTAACTTTCACTAACTTCTACAGGATTTTATAATTATCATGATTTGATTTTATTATTTAGAAACTTAAAATGTTGATTAGTAATCATGGTAGTTAAGTACTTCAGTTTTTAACTTAAATGATTTGGCTCTGCATTTTATGTTCATGATGCCATTTGTAACTGGTTTTGGGGTACATGCTTTCGTACATGAAGGAGAATTGAAGGAAGGAATTCCCTTTCTTATCCATAGGCATATGATTAATACCTAGTTAGAACAGATATGCTTTCCCATTTCCATTGCTCACTTTGAGCTTATACACCTGAACTATCTCAAGAATTTGATATAGAAAGAGCTATGAATATAGTTGAGAATGAATGTATTCTGAGGAAGAAAACAAAATTAATTAATATGTGAAATAGGTATTCTTACTTATTTCTCACCTAATATTGAATTGTGGTTAGAGGAAGATGACAATTTTATTTAATTAAAATCATGAGTACTTGAAGAGAAGCAATGAAATAATAGAGAAAATACTAGAATAAACAATAGTGGAGACTTCCATTTGTAGCTTCACTTATACAAAAAGTTGAAAGTTACCACTGTCATTCTTGAAACAAGTAAAAAAAAATTAACAAACTAAAAATCAATGGCTCTTCTTAGACTCTTCAGAGGCTGTGGGGCAAACTAACCACCACCACATCTGAAGAGAAGTGACGAGGAGAGAGAGTCACAGTTGGGACTGGCTTTCCCACAGCAGAAGACACTGGAGTTATAAACTGGTAGAAACATTTCAATAGTAGTTTTAGTAAATTTCTGGGGACTGGAGTAGATTATGCCAATAGCTTCTCAAATTCACATGAAAAGAGAGGGGAAAAAAGGAGAAGAATATCCAAGATTGTGGAGGAATTCCAAAAGTTATGTTACAGATTTAGTGAGAATTACAGACCACCCTGCTTATTAAGTAAAATTGAAAGGGAAAAAGGTCCCTTAATGAGCAAGCCAGGCAAGCGACTGGAAGCAGGCTAGCACCTCAAAGAACTTCCAGCCCTTGAGTTTTGCAAGTATAGAGTTTATAAAGACAAAACCACAAAAAACACAAGGGCAACTAAGCCAGATGTAGGTCCAAAAGACCTTGTTGAGACAGATATTTTGATTACATGAGAGAATTGTTTTGATTACACATTTCAGAGGCATTTCTGTTATACATCAAGGCCTTAGGGTTGCAGTACTGTCAACATAGATACAGCTGTCAAGAGGCTAAAAACAAAGCGTTTTCAGCAAGCACAAAATGGACTCAGGTTAGAACAAAATGGCGTTACTTTGGTTCTTTTACATTTCAATAATATATATATTATTAGAATACCAGAAGTGGAAAAATAAAGTAGAAGAAATATTAGAAATAATAATTGACAATGACTTTCTAAAATTGATTATACATAAAACCACAGATCCAAGAATCTCAGAAAACACAAAGCAATATTTAAAAAAAAAAGCCATGTCATATTCAAACAGCAAAAACCAAAGACAGAGAAAGCATGTTTAACAGAGAGGGGAGAAAAACCTTGTCTATGACTATAAGTTAAATGTTTCCCAAAATGTATATTTAAGCCTTTACCCCTGGAATCCACAAAAATAGTATCTTTGCAGATAAAATCAAAATTAAGATGAGATCATAATGGATAAGGGTCAGACCTAATGACTGATGTTCTTATAAGAAGAGGGAACTTTGGGCCAAGGCACACAGAAGGAATTACACCATGTGAAGACAGAGGCAGGAGTTGGAGTGATTCATCTGCGAGCTGAGGGATTTCAAATATTTGTGCCTATCAGCAAGAATTTCTACCTTGCTGGAAGAATTTCTACCTTGTTGCCAAAAGGGAACCAGTCCTGCTAATGTCTTGATTTCAAACTTTTGGACTCCCCAACTGTGAGAGAAAAATGTACGTTGTTTTAAAAACCACTCCATTTGTAGTAATTCATCATGACAATCCTAGGAAACTCACATACATCAAGAGTAAGGATAGAAGCTTCTAGTTGGAAACCACATAAGTGAGAAGAGGGCAAACTGTTTAAATTGTTAAAAAAAGAAAACCTCCAAACTATAATTTTTATTCAGTGAAATTATTATGCTTCAAAGGTAGAGAAATTTCTCCTAGAAATCTAGGAGAATTTATCATATGCAGACATACTCTGTAAGAAAAATTAAAAGAGTCTCCATCAAAGAAAAGAAATATTGTATAGACCAGAAACTAATGTATGTTAAAAAAAGAATATTTGAGAAGGAATAAGTAAATATGAAGTTAAATTTTTAAATTTTTTATTCCAAAATGATTTTAAGTTTGGCTGTTTAAAATAATAATATTATTATAAAATTGAAATTAATTGTAGTAAAGACAAGAAGGGATGGAAAGAAAAAATTGGCAAACAATATAAAAAACTTCAGTACATCTAAAGCATTATGTGCTCTCTGCAGGAAGGGCTTGGATTGATTATAAGTATATATTAGAAATGCTAAGGCAATCCATATTTTTGTGAGAAACATAATTTAAATGTTAGCAGAGGAAATAAAATAAAAACATAAAATCCTCAACTAAAACCATAGAAAAGAGGAGAGGGTTAATGAGGGAGATGACTAAGACCAAAAGAACAAATGTAACAAATAGCAAACATGGTAGATATTAATCCACCTATGTCAATGATCAGTTTGAATGTGAATCATATAAATATAGCAATTAAATGTCAAATATTGTCAGAATAGATTAAAATGGATTATTGAACAAATAGGATAGATTGTTAAACAAATAGGAATGGACTGTGTTGTCTACAAGAAAGACATTTTAAGTATAAATATTTAGATAGGATGAAAGAAGGAAAATAGAGAAAGATATATCATGCTATCACTAATAAGTAAAGAAAGCTAGATTAGCTAGTTTCCAAACAAGGACAATTATCAGAAATTAAACTCATTAATTAAATGCTGATGAAGGTTCTTTTCTCCTAGAAGACTCAATAGTCCTAAATATGTATGTACCTCAATAGATCATCAAGATACAGAGGGCAAATGCTATAGAACTGCAGTGGAAAATAGACAAATTCAATATTATAGTAGGAGACTTCAACACATCTCTGTCAGTAACTGACTGAAGAGCCAGAAAATCAGTAAGGATATAGTTGACCTGAATAGCATTATCAATGTCCTGATCTAATTTGCATTTATAAAATATTCCATCCAGCAACAACAGAATGTAGATTCTTCTCAAACTCAACTTAGAATATTCATCAAGACACAATATATTCTGGGAAATCAAACAAGACTGAGCAAATTTTAAACAATAGAAACTGCAAATTTTCTGCAACCTACGAGTAATTAGTACATGGATAATCCCCAAATACATGGATAGTAAATAACACATGGATCAAAAAGAAGTTTCAAGAGAAATTCAAAGCAAAATTTATGAGATACAGTTAAAGAATAAATTAAGCCTAAAGCAAAAAGAAGAAAAGAAATAGTAACAATTAAAGGAGAAAACAATAGCCCTATATGCGCAAAAACAATCATGAAAGTCAACAAACCCAGTATCTTGATCTGTGAAAATATCACCTAGCAAGTCTAACCAAGAATAAAAATAGAATTCACAATTGTAATTCTGAAATTAACAATATAAAAATAAAGGAGGGACACCAGATCTTAAGCATATTAAAATAATAATAAACATACTATGAACAACTCTGTGCCTGCAGATTTTATAACTTCAATGAAATAGAACAATTCCTTGAAAATCACAAACTGTTAAAACTCCCACCAGGAGAAACAGGTAACATGTAAAGGCCTATTTCTATTAAATAAATTAAACCAATAATTAATAATTTTCCAGAAAAAAAAATCAGGCCCAGATGGTATCACTGGTGAATTCTAAAAAAGTTAAGGAAAAAATTACATGATTCTATACAAAGTAGTCAAGAAAATAAAGCAAAAAAGACAATTTTTTAACTCATGAAGCAAAATTATCCTAATATCAACCCAGATAAATATAGTACAAGAAACAAAAATCAAAAAGACAAATATCTCTCATAATCATCAATACAAATATTCTCAACAAAATATTAGCAAATAGAATTCTGCAAATATAATTATACACTATTGTTGACATTTATTCTAGTTATTCAAATTTGGATTCAAGTTTCAACATGTGAAAAATAAACAATGAATTCCATCACATTAACAGACCAAAATAAGATCATCATGTGATCACATCAATTAAGAAAAATCACTTAACAAACCCCCAAACACATTCATTATATAATCTACAAGCAAATTAAAAATAGAGGGGAACCTTCTTATTTTGATGAAACTATAAACCAAAGATCAACAGCTCATGAGAGCTGCTGATAACTTTTTTTGACACAACACCAAAGATGTGGTCTGTGAAGGAAATAATTTCTAAGCTGGACTTCGGTAAAATTAAAAACTTCCACAAAAGATTATTTGAGGAGAATGAGAAAACAAGCCACTTATTGGGAGGCAATGTTTTCAAAATATGCATCTCTTGAAAGACTATTATCTAAAACATACAACAATGCTTAAAATCAATAACAAGAAAAGAACCCAATTTTTTTAAAAAATGAGCAAAAACCTAGACAGTCACCAAAGAAAATATACAGATGGCAACTAAGCATATGAAGAGAAGTTCCACATCATGTCATTAGGGAATTGCAAATTAAAACAATGAGCTATCACCACACACCTATTAAAGTAGCCAAAACCCAAAATATCAAAAACACCAAATGCTCATGAGGAAGTGGAGCAAAAACAAAACCTCTGATGTTGTTACTGATGGGCAGACAAAGTGGTTCAGCCACTTTGAAAGACTGGCATTTCCTACAAAATTAAGAATACTCAACATATGATCCAGGATCACACTCCTTGATTATTTACCTAAATGAACTGAAAACTTATGTCCACATCGAAACCTGCATATGGATGTTTGTAGCAGCTTTATTCATGATTACCTAAACTGGGAAGCAACCAAGATGTCTTTTAGTAGGTGGCAGGATAAATAAACTTGAGTACACCCAGGCAATGGAATATTAGTTATCGCTAAGAAGAAATGAGCTATCAAGCCACGAACAGACATGAGGAAACCTTAAATGCATATTACTAAAGAGGCCAATCTGAAAAGGCCTCATATTGTATGATTTTGATGATATGACATTCTGAAAACATCAAAACTGCGGAGACTGTGGAAAAATTTTCTAGGTACCGAAGGAGGGAATAAAATTAATACATTGAGCTCAGACTGAAACTATTCTTGATGATATTACAATGGTGGAAACATCTCATTATACATTTATTCAAACCCACCAAATACATAACACCAAGAATGAACTGTAGACTTGGGTGATAATGATGTGTCAGTGTGGGCTCACCTCTTAAAATATGTACCACAGTGATGCAGAATATTGTTAAATGTTTTAAAACCAAGGGACTGAGATGTAGTTCAGTGGTAGTACATTTGCCTAGCATGTGTGAGCCCCTGAGTTCAATTCTTAGCACCACTGTCACTAAAATATAAATAAATAAATAAAACCAAAAACCTTAAAAATTACTCTAAAAATGATTTATTATGCTGGGCTTGGTGGCACACACCTCTAATCCCAGTAGTTTGGGAAGCTGAGGCAGAAGGATTGCAAGTTCAAAACCAGCCTCACCAAATTAGCAAGACCCTAAGCAACTTAATGAGATCCTGCCTCAAAATTTTAAAAGTAAATAAATAGAAAGGTCTGGGGACATATCTAAGTGGTTAAGCACCTCTGGGTTAAATCCCCAGTGCATATAAAATATATAAAAGTTTATTTAAAAAAATCTACAGCTAAGAGGGTACTTAGTGATGAAAACTGGGTACTTTTCCTCTAATGCCATCATTTTCTAAGGAAAAATGGAAAAAGGAAAATTAAAACAAGAAACCTTTTAGAGTTTTGAAGTTTCAACTAATAATAGACACACTACACTGGCCTTTGGCGGATAATCAAAGATAGACTTTTTTCTCCAAATTTTTGTCATATTGAACCAAACTAGGAAATAGGTAAGATGTTTTAGGAATATTTTTTTAAAGAACATATTAGAAATTGATTTATGAATTAACCTAGTATAGATCTGGCATAACTCCCAAAGACCTGTATTAAGAGCTTTGTCCCCAGATTGGCACTATTGGGAGGTGGTGGAAGTAGGGCCTAGTGGTAAGATTTAAGTTACTGGGGATGTCCCCTGAAAGGGAAGAGTGGGACTCCAGCCCCTTCCTGTCTCTCCATGCTTCTCAGCTGCCATAAGGAGAGCAGCTTATTGTATTACGCTTTCCTGCCACAATGTGCTGCCTTGCCACAGGCCCAAAAGCCATGTGACCAAACAACCATGGACTGAAACCTCCAAAACTGTGAGCAAAAATAAGCCTTTCCTTTAATTAAGTTGATTATCTTGGGTATTTTGTTAAGTAATGCAAAGCTAACTCACTAATATATAACAATTCAACATTTTTATACATTTGTATAAAATAATGAAACCAAAATGCTTTTTAGTAAAAACATTTCAATACATTGCTTCAATTTGAATGCACAGAACAAATACTCTATTAAAATAAAAAAATATGTAAGAAAGAAACAGATATTTGAGTACAGTGATTGCTCAGCAGAGTTTTATTTTCTGAATATATTGAGAGTAGCTTTTTCTTCATGATCCACATGTATATAATATGAACTTAGTTGTTTATGTTCCCTGGATTTTTCCATCAGCAACTTATCAGGTGCAATAAAAATATAAAATTACATAATAATTGCTACCAGTACTAAGCCATTTGCCATCTGGTTAGAAGTTGCTAAGGCAAAAAAAAAAAAGTGTGTATGTGTGTGTGTGTGTGTGTGTGTGTGTGTGTGGTATTAGATAACTAGCAATTAGAGAAAAGCAGATTAAGATTAATTTTGTTTTTTAAATTATTTGAGTATTACAGATGACAATGAAACCTAGCAAAGATAATTTTAAATTACAGAAAGACTTTAGTAGAGTAGAATTAACTCAATAGTTTTGAAAACAATTCACCTTAACAATCTTATAGTTTCTGAGATACATTAAATTCATAGAAGAAAAAATATAGGATAAATAATTAATGATGAGAGATCAGGTTTATAGATTTCTATACTTTTTCCAAAATAAAATGCCTGGATTAAAAACTCATGATTGGTTTAATATCCACCAAAATTCACAAAACCTCTTTTAATAAGTTGAATTTTATGTAGGCTATAAATTTTCACTCTTTATTAACATTTTATTGGACCAACTTACATTTAAAATGCTGATCTTTTATCTACAAATAAGGATGTATTCAGTTGCTTTCCTCTTTAAAATTATAAAAGTTCAAATTTGAATTTGAAATAATCAGAATTGTCATAGGAGAGGTAAAAAAGGAACTCTAATTCACATGATTTACAGAGAATGTTTATTATTACATGAGTTATAATAAGGGGGTCCTGAACAATAACAATAAAAAGCTATTGTCTAAAAATATAAAATAAATATTGGCACAAGTATGTAATGGGATTATTTTTTGCATTGCACAAGATATTGTCTAGAATTCTATTTGATCTCAAAAAATGCTATATATAATGTTAAATAAAAAGACAAAAACTTACTTCAACCACATATATATAATATATATGTATGCACAGGACAGCCAGACATGTACACACATACGTACACATGCACATACACATACATATATGCATACATACATGGCAGGGGAATAAAAGGGATAAATGAATTTACTATGTATGTATATAAAATTTATATATTCCACAATGAAATTCTAGTCTCCTCTGAGCTGAGTGTTTTTGTTATGGATTGGACCACTCTCCAGGGAAACAAAAACTCAGTCAATGTTCAAAGTGTTGGATGTGGTAGGACCAAGGGAATAGAGGTCGTATTACAATGCAAAGCCTGTGTCTTCAGTCAACCCCTTGAGGAGCTGTGGAGCTAAAACTGTCCATCAGAGATGTACTGCACTGGGACTAAACAACCAAGCCTTTCATACATGAATAAACAATTTCTTAAAAGGATAATTTTGTCTAACTAATCACTGATATTCTATACAGATTGCTCTATATTCACATGTATGATCATTAATTAGCATCAAGTAGAGAGCAATCATGCCGCAAAATTTTGATTCCTCTAAAACCTAAGAAAGGGGTAATTGGTCTTCGTAGGTGCACTGTATATTTTTTAGCAGGTAAGTCACTCAAGGTGATAATGCGTTGTTAAACTTCTTAAGTCTTAGGGAAGAAGCGCCATTTTAAGACATAAGACAAAAGGAATGTGGTTAAAGAAAAGTTTTATTACAGGAAATGGCTGAGGAAATGCTGATTGAGTCTGTCTCTTTAACAAAATGCTCCATCCATCATCCAAAGTACTCATTTACTACCTTTCATGCCAATGCATTTCTTTGGTAGTCTCATTGTGTAATGATAAGACCACAGGCACTGAAGTAACAAACTTGCTGGGTGATACTGAGCAAAGCATTTGGGTCCTCACAACTCCAAATCCCACGTTGGTGAGACAGGAATAATAAGACATATCATCTAGGGTTGTCACCTGTGACGCCTTTACTTTCTTGTGTTTTCATAGGGTACTCTCTACTTACTATTATTTTTAATTTATATATGTTTCACATAGAAATACTTGTTATTTTTTAGGGCACATGCTATTTGTATAATTCAGAAATAGGGACTTACTAGTCACCCACTTAGCTATGCCATTTCCCTAATTCATGGGGACATGCGGTACTCGGTCATATCATAGCATGTCACTATTCTGTATTCATGTCCTGCCTTAACATTGGATTAAGACACAAGCAAAGTCAACTACAAATACTTTGGAGGTTTTTGCTACTACATAATGTATTTCAAAAGGAAGTTAATTGTACCTCAGTGCATATATTTAAAGAATGCACAATCTATTTCTGGTGATTAATACCAAAATTCAGAAAAGCACTAAAAAACTTAGTATACATCAAGGTATAGGACCAACAAGCATGAAGGGAATAGAGGCTTAACAGACAAGAAGGGTGAGCCCAGATAAACCCAAGTATTTTGCCACCTTCAAGGAGCTTTTAAGGGACCTAATCAAACAAAAACAAAGGTTATCTTTATAACCTACCAAAAGAAGATGAAATGTTTGCAAAGTAATGCCTTCAGGAATATTACAAATAAAATGAGATTCCTAGCTGATTCACAGTAATGAGACAGTTTAAATTTTTTAGAATGCTGAACAATGTGTGTATGTGACTTATTGTTTTTGAGCCTCCCTGTGCTAGAAAAAGAGAAAGAACTATCACTCAGAATGCTTTTGAACCTCAACATCCCACTTGTAATTTTCCCTGGTTAGGACCTGGGAATTTCTTATACCATTTCATGTCTTGAGAACAAATTAATACATTAATTGCTGTTCTGTCTGCAGTGGTTTTCTATTAATTTCTATTTTAAAACCTTTTCTCAGGTAATAAAGGATGAGGTAAATGTGAACACAATGGGTAATTGAATTGATCTAAGTTATAAATTATTTGATGAGAATGATGTAATAAAAATTTACTTTAATAGGTATTGGGATAATTATTTTACTTTTACTGACTGATATTCTCTGATTCATAGGGTCTTTCATCAAATATCCTTTTGGGACCACCAACAGAAATCAATACTATTAACTTATTAGAGAACTAACTTTATGTTTAAAAATTCTTGCATACATAAAGTCATACTTTTCTATAAGGTGCTGTGGTGAAGTCAATATTTTTAGAGTATTCCTATCAAACACTGTTACAAAAATAGTTTAAGGAAGAAAGAACAAAATTTTAGTGATAATTGTGTGTTATATTCAATTTTTCTAACCAATGGTGGCCCTGTAAACAATATTATAGTATGTCATCCTATAAATTAAAAAGTAAATAAACAACCCCTAGAGTTCAACAAAATTCATATTTCTGCATTATTTTAAGCATCTCAAGTCCCAGTGAAAATGCTAAGATTCTTAACTTGAACTAGTTTTCTAAATTCAAATAAAAATTACTAACTTCTAAAAGGTATAGAGGACTTTTGCTTTATATACTGTTTTAGTCAGCTTTTTCACTGCTGTGGCTAAAAAATCTGACAAGAACATTTAGAGGAGAGAAAGTTTATTTGGGGCTCATAGTTTCAGAGGTTACAGTCCAGAGACAGCCAGCTTCATTCCTTGGGGCTTGAGATGAGGCTAAACACCATGGTGGAAAGGTGTGATAGAGGAAAGCAGCTCACATGATGGTCAGAAAGCAGAGAGAAAGAGACTCCACTCACCAGATACAAAATACATATCCAAAGGCACATGCCATTTGGCCTACCTCCCCCAGCCATACCCTACCTGCCTTCAGTTACAAGTTAACTAATCCCTATTAGGGGATGAATTCATTGATTGGGTTAAGGCTCTCATAACCCCAAAATTTCACCTCTAAGATGTCTTGCAATGCCTCACACATGAGCTTTTGGGGGACACCTCATATCTAAACCATAACATGTTCGTGAAGACAATCTGACACTTCCCTTCAGGTTATGAGTTTGGAAAAGATCTATTATGCCCTGTTATTCTCTAGAACTAGCTCCTTGAAATGTGATATGATGGTGCAACATCTGACTGACCACATGGCTAAATCCAAAATACAATGCTTTAACTTCATTTTGATAAAATAGCAGCATTAAATGAAAGGTTTCACTTCACCAAATGTTGATTCTGAGCATTAAAAAACATCAAGCTCTCAGTTATCCCCAGAATCACTATTTCCTCTGCCATAACCTCATTCCCTGACCACACACACAAGAGATGAAAAAACAAAGTTAATTCTTATATGAAATGAATACAAGTAGGCTAACTTAGAAGTTGAAAAATTGGCAGCATACTTGAGTTTAGACACTTGAAATAGATGAATATGCTTTCTTGACCATAACCTGGCAAAAGAACCTGATGCAGTTGTGTAAAAATAATTTGCAATGTATTTTTCCCATACATTCTACCTGAAATCCTTAATAGTGTATAACTCTTTTCATCCATTTATGTGGAAAACAATTTGAAAGGGAACCAAAAATTTTAGCAGTTTCTTATTGTTGTTGCAACAAATTATGACAAACTGTATACACACAAAACACACAGTTACAGAGCTCAGTAGTATAAAACTAGTCTCACCACAACAAGGTGAAGGTATAGAAAGTCTAGTTCTTCCAGGACTCATGGGAAGAGTGAATTCCTTGCCTTTTCTCATGTCTAGAGGTTGTCAGGAGCCTTCCTGGTGATTGGAGCTCTCCCATCTCTGATGTTGTAGCTGCTTCTCTTCTCTCTGTTCCTTTCACTCCAAGTAGGCAGCAATTCTGTTGTTGTATTCTCAAGAATGTTGAGAGTCTCCTTTATGTTACAGAGCTTCACTCCATTAGACAAGGGACTTCTCCACATGCATTTCACAGACAATCATATCACTACTAATCCTGGCTTCTGCTGAGATGATGGAGGGAATCCCTAATTCACATGCCTAATCTCTTCAAAGAGTCCTCTGTATTGTTAAATTCTCTGATCTTTTGATTCCTTCCAGAAGGCTGCCCAAATCATATCATTGGCTTTCCTTCCAGAGCATGTTTTCCTGACAGCAAATCCCTTCAAAGTAGCATCTTTTGTAATTTTGGTAATCTGAGAATCTCTCATATCATCAAGGACTGGTTCCTTTTTGAGTTTTCCCTTCAATTTATATTTTTATCATATTTTGGTTTAAGCATATTTTATAAATCTAATGCACACCAACACTTTATATGACATCTCAGCCAAAAAATTTTTTCATCACTTATAATTTTAACTGTTCCCTCAGGCATAGGAAACAATTCAGCCAACTTTCCTGACACTATATAGAAAGAATCTCTTTCTCCAGTTTCTGGTAACATGTTCTTCATTCCCTTCTGAGCACCCAGCCATAGCACTTTCAATGTCCATATTGCCACCAATAGTTTGTTTATGATTATTTCAATATTATGTCAGTCTACTGTGCATCTCACTTCATTCTGAGACCTCATGTTATAGATTGAATATGAAGTGTCCCCCAAAATTCATGTGTTAGACAATGTAAGAATTTGCGAGCCGTAACTTTATCAGTGGATTATCCATGGATATGAATTGACAGGGCAGTAACTGTTGGTAAGTGGTGTGGCTAGAGAAGGTAGGTCACTTGGGGCATGCCTTTGGTGTTTACTTTTTTTTTTTTTTTGTCTCTGGTGAGCAGAGCTCACTGCTTCTTTGTTGCCATGTCCCCAAATGCTTTCCTTCTCCATGCTCTTTCTGCAAGATGTTCTGCCTCACCTAGGACACAGAACAATGGAATTGGCCCTCTATGGACTGAGACCTCTGAAACCATGAGTGCCAAACAAATTTTCTTTCCCTGAAATTGTTCTTGTCCAGTCTTTTGGTCAGAGTGACAAAACAACTGACTAAAGCACCTCACTAACAGCCCCGTTACTGTCCATGTTTCCTAGTCTTATCAAGTCAGTCTAGGTTTTTTCCTATCATGCTCCTCAAACTTCTTTTGTCCTTCACTCAATATCCAGTTTTAAAGCCACTTCCACAATCTTTGGTGTTTGTTATCACAGTATCCTGCCAACATCTGTATTTATTTCCTATTGCTACTATAACAAATTGGCTCATAACAAGTGTTGCTAGGAAAACCCTAGAAGAGGGATTGCTGAAAGAGGGGTACAGAGGGAATGACAGATCAACTGATGTGTGAATCATAAAGGAGATCTCAATGCTACTGAGGAACTTAAGAATTAGTGGTGATGATGTCTAAACCAAGAAGATACAATAAGTCACACATTCCCATTATTAGAAGACACATAATTTGAGGCCTTCGAGATTGTGAAGGTACGTGGACCAGTCTCATATACATCTCAATCAGTCTCATACACATGTTAGGGAAACTTTTACACCCCTACTGAATGTGACTCCATAAACTGCATAGTTCTTTTAAAATTTATTTCTTATGTTTTATGGATCCTTAACAAGTCAAATGTATAATGAATCATTGGGAAATATTAACTATATAGCAATACTGTAGAGTAAGAAGCATTTCTAATACAGTGCAAAGAATTTGGTCTGGCTACATAATGAATATAAAAGCTAATTAGTTGAAACATAATAAAATCCCAACTTTAAGTTTAAATAAAAGAGCTAATTGTAATAGACAGCAAACAAAAAGAAATGTAACTGCATACTAATATTTTTACTCTAATACCTTGAAAAGGACAAATTCAACAAAGATAAAAATATGGAACTACAAGTCAAGACTAAAATGGAAGAAAGCCTGCTAAAAGAAGACCTAGGGAAATGAGGAGATTAAGAGATCATTACTGAAAAGTCCCAATTCACACTGATTTGTTGAAAACTAGAGTGAAAGTTATATTTAGCAGTCAGCAATGCTAATAAGGAAGAAGTCACAGATTTGAAAGGTTAAAAGGCTATAATATGCCTAACCTAGCCATGATTTAGCATATTCAGAACTTTTAAACGATGATACAAGCATTTGTTTCAAGTTGACTAACTCACTTATAATATCACAACTCACATAGCAACTAGAAGATTTGTGTGTGTGTGTGTGTGTGTGTTTAAACCAAGGATTGAACCCAGGGTTGCCTTACCACTGAGCCACATCCCCAGTCCTTTTCATTTGTATTTTGGGACAGGGTTTTACTAAGTTGCTGAACCTGGCTTTAAATTTGAGATCCTCTTTCCCCAGTGCCCATAGTTGCTAGGATTACAGGCATGCACCATCACACCTGGCTAGAACATGTTTTAAAAGAATGATTTTAACGTCACTTTTCAACAAATCCCATTTTGGAAAGGCTAAACAAACAAAATTATTATTGACTTCTCTTACCTCTCTCAGTTCCATTCCACTCTGAGGATCCCTTTCAACTCCCAACATTTAATTTAAAATTTGCCAGAGTTTTTGTTATTGTTGTATTTTTGTAGTTGTGTAGTTAGTAGAAGGTGAAAATGGAGATAAGGAAAATTTAAGGCAGTATCACAATACCAGATCTAACATTATAAAATGCTTTAGAGGAAGAAGATATTTAACATTAGTTGATGGATTCTCCTTCTTCACTAATTTTTCATGAATTGCCCTTTCTACCTATGATTTTAATAGGTATTCTGTACATTACATGAAATGCAATGGTTCATGAAAGAAACCTTACCCAATTATCTCATTCTCTATATTACACAATTACTTCAATAGTTCACCCCACCTCTCTTTACTGACCATAGCAATAACCATCTAAAAGTTTTTCCTGACACTAGCCACTAATTTCCTCAATACATCATCTGTATGTCAAAACAGCTAAATTTCAAAAACATGTAACTGATAAAAATAGCTTCCTTGCTATAAATATCTGATGCTTACAGAACCATACTTAATTTTCTAACCCCAACTTGACAAGGGCTATAGCTAGCTCCAACCCATTTCTTCATACATGCTGTAGTGCAACAAAAATTCTAGTGTTATTCAAACTTGTTCTAAGATTTAATTTACCAAGGAAAATCTCATTCTTTTCTCTGTGATTTACTTTGATCTTATCACAGTGGAGTCAAAATAGAGGTCATGATTTCTATATCTAAATTCCCATTTTCTCTTTGCATAGCTTTTAAATATTATTGTTATTATTAGTAGTAGTAATAATAATAATAAAGTGACATCACAAGTGAATGATTCATGTATCTGTTATACCTGATATGCTATCATGTGAACTACTTATGGGTATCAAATTTAACTGCTCAAATTAATGCATATCAAATATAGATTCAGTCAATATTTATTAAATGAGTGCCTAAATAAATGAAGGGATAGGTAAATTTATTTATTGAAATCTCCATTAGTAGTATTTTTCATAAAAGTTGCTCATGACATTGATAATTTTTTGGTATTTCTCTTTTTTTATATTTTAATTTATTTATTTGTTCTATTTAGGTTTACATAATATCAGAGTGCAATTTGATTCATTGTACACAATTAGAGGATAACATTTCATTTCTCTGGTTGTAAGTGATATAGAATCACAACACAAATGCAGTCATACATAAAGCTAGGGCTATGATGACCATCATATTCCACCACCTTTGCTGTCCCCATCCCCCCTCCCCACTTACACCCCTGTGAACAGAGTTCTTCCATTGTTCCCATGTCCTTTCCCCCATTATGGATCAGCATCCACTTATCAACGAGTACATTCGGCATTTGGTTTTCTGAGATTGGCTTACTTCACTTAGCATGATATTCTCCAATTCCATCCATTTACCTGCAAATGCCATAATTTTATTCTCTTTTATTGCTGAGTAATATTCCATTGTGTATATATACCAGTTTCTTTATCCATTCATCTATAAAAGGGCATCTAGGTTGGTTCCACAGTTTAGCTATTGTGAATTGAGCTGCTATAAACATTGAAGTGGCTGTGTCACTGTAGTATGCTATTTTTAAGTCTTCTGGGTATAGACCAAGGAGTGGCATAGCTGGATCAAATGGTGGTTCCATTCCAAATTTTCTAAGGAATCTCCATACTGCTTTCCAGATTGGTTGTACCAATTTGCAGTCCCACCAGCAATGTATGAGCATGCCTTTTTCCCCACAACCTCGCCAACACTTATTGTTGTTTGTATTCTTGATAATTGCTATTCTGACTGGCGTGAGATGAAATCTTAGGGTAGTTTTGATTTGCATTTCTCTGATTGCTAGAGATGTTGAACATTTTTTTCATATGTCTGTTGATTGATTGTATACCTTCTTCTGTGAAGTTTCTGTTCAACTCCTTGGCCCATTTATTGATTGGGTTGTTTGTTTTTTTGGTGTTAAGTTTTTTGAGTTCTTTATATATCCTGGAGATTAGTGCTCTATCAGATGTGTGTGTGGCAAAGATTTGTTCCCAGCATGTCGGCTCTCTGTTCACTTCATTGATTATTTCTTTTGCTGAGAAGAAGCTTTTTAGTTTGAAGCCATCCCATTTGTTGATTCTTGATTTTATTTCTTATGCTATAGGAGTCTTGTTAAGGACGTATGGTCCTAATCCGACATGATGAAGATTTGGGTCTATTTGTTCTTCTATTAGGTGTTGGGTCTCTGGTCTGATTCCCAGGTCCTTGATCCACTTTGAGTTGAATTTTGTGCATGGTGAGAGATAGGGGTTCAGTTTCACTTTGCTCCATATGGATTTCTAGTTTTCCCAGCACCATTTGTTGAACAGGCTCTCTTTTCTCCAGTGTACATGTTTGGCTTCTTTGTCTAGTATAAGATAACTGTATTTGCATGGGTTTGTCTCTGTTTCTTCTATTCTATACCATTGGTCTACATGTCTATTTTGGTGCCAGTACCATGCCATTTTATTGGGAAGTAAAGACATGTAGTGAGATCACATTATTTTTAATTCAGTTAACAATTAAATTGTTATATTAGTAAGAAATGGAAACCATTTCATTGCTTTTCCAAGGTCAACGAGAGAGAGTACTTTCATTGCTGGCCATGACAGAGGGTCTGGTTCCAGTCTGGCCTTTCTGCTAAAAAAAAAAAAAAAAGAAAGAAAAGAAAAAAGAAATGAGATGGTTGAATTTCAGGAATCGAACAATAGGAACTTTCTTGTTTGATAGGATAAAACATGGAGAGGGCCCATCAATGTCTGGCTTTCAATCTGAAAGCGTAATCCTGCCTTAGTGCAAGAAGAGGACCAAGCATATCATCAATCTTGCTGAAATGGAAAGGTAAATACTGGTGTTTCTTGTAACTGTAGCACCTGGAATAAGGTCAAGTACGTAAGTGATGAAGTCCTGTGGCAGGTGGGGGATGGAGGGATAAATTAACTTGGGGACTAAACAAGCCCTTTCCAAGGGCTGCCTTGCATACAAGTTGACTCTGGGAGGTATAAGGGAGACTGCATGCCATGGGATTGACAGCATAATAGGGCCAATGAAAGCAGTGCAATGCTAATTGAAGTTGGGTTCCATGTTAAAATGAATGAGGAAATCTCACTTTATTGTGATACTTCAAAAAGACCTAGTGTGAGTCAAGACCAGGCCCAAGGACAAAGCACAAGACTGAAATAAACCTAATATTACTACAACAACAGCAACAACAAACATATGTGACCCAAAGGGATCTTCAGTAATTTAACAGTCTGTCAGAACAAAATGCAACATTCTATAAAGGAATGCAGCATAAGCTAGGCTTCTTCCACAAATCTCCATCAAAAATTTACTATCAATCTAAACATGTAAAAATGACTAGGCATGTAAAAACATAGGAAAACATGAATTAAGGAAATCAATAGAAACAGACTTTAGATGTGTCAGACATTGCCTTTAATTGACAAAGACACTAAAATACCTATTAGAAATATATTCAAGAATTTTAAGGAGAAGGTTTTATAATGAACAGGTATAGAATTGAGCATAAGGAAACATGAAAACAAGAAAAACTGAGAAATTTAAGAATTAAAGCAAAGATGTTCATTTTCTCTTCAGTTTTGTACGGGAGATCCTATGCAATTAAATAAGGCAAGTGTTATGGTTCGGATGTCCCCCAAAAGCTCATATGTGAAAGAACACAAGAAGGTTCAGAGGAGAAATGATTGGGCTGTGATAGTCTCTACTTAATCAGTGAATTAACCCCTGATGGGATTAACTGGGTGGTGACTGGAGGCAGATGGGGTGTGACTGGAGGAAGTGGTTAATTGGGGGTGTGGCTATGCGGTATATATTTTGTATCTGGGGAGTAAAGTCTCTCTCTCTATGCTTTCTGATTGCAATGTTAGCTGTTTCCCTCAGCTACACACTTCTGCCTTGATATCCTGCCTCACCTCAAGCCCCAAGGAATGGAGCTGGCCTTCTGTAGACTAGGACCTCTGCAACTATT
>PVHX01017618.1:27355-39536 GCA_004024805.1 Geosciurus inauris | reverse complement strand
TGCCTCTAGAAATTTGTCAGTGTCTTCAGGGTTTTCTCTTTTACTGGAGTATAAATTTTCAAAATAGTTTCCAATTATCCTCTGTATTTCAGTAGTGTCTGTCGTGATATTTCCTTTTTCATCATGAATTTTAGTAATTTGGGTTTTCTCTCTCCTTTTCGTTAGGCTGGCTAAGGGTTTGTCAATTTTATTTATTTTTCGAAGAACCAGCTTTTTGTTTTGTCAATTTTCTGAATTGTTTCTTTTGTTTCAATTTTGTTGATTTGAGCCCTGATTTTAATTATTTCCTGTATTCTACTTCCTTTAGTGTTGGTTTGTTCCTCTTTTTCTAGGGCTTTGAGATGTAGTGTCAAGTCATTTACTTGTTGACTTTTTCTTCTTCTTCTTTTTTTTTTTTAATATTTTTTTAGTTGTAGATGGACACAATGTCTTTATTTTATTGCTTTGTATGTGGTGCTGAGGATCGAACCCAGGGCCTCACGCATGTGAGGCAAGTGCTCTACCGCTGAGTTACAATCCCAGCCCCGACTTTTTCTTCTTTTAATGAATGAGCTTAATGCAATGAGCTTTCCTCTTAGCACTGCCTTCATGGTGTACCAGAGATTTTGGTATGTTGTATCAGAGTTTTCATTTACCTCTAAGAATTTTTTTTATCTCTTCCCTGATATCTTCTGTTATCTATGCATCATTCAGTAGCATATTATTTACTCTCCAAGTGTTGGAGTAGTTTCTATTTTTTAATCTGTCATTGATTTCTAACTTTATTCCATTGTGGTCAGATAGGATGGAGGATAGTATCTTTTTTTTTTTTTGCTAAGACTTGCTTTGTGACATAACATATGATCTATTTTGGAAAAGGATCCATGTGCTGCTGAGAAAAAAGTGTATTCACTCATTGATGGATGGAACACTCTATATATGTCTGTTAAGTCTAAATTATTGATAGTTTCGTTGAGATGTATGGTTTCTTTATTAAGTTTTTGTTTGGAAGATCTATCCAATAGTGAGAGAGCTATGTTAAAGTCTCCAAGTATTATTGTGTTGTGGTCTATTTGATTCTTGTATTTGAGAAGGATTTGTTTGATATACGTAGAAGCCCCATTATTTGGGGCCTAGATATTTATGATTGTTATGTCTTGTTGATGTATGACTCCCTTAAGAAGTATGAAATGACCTTCTTTATCTCTTTTCACCATCTTTGGTTTGAAGTCCACTTTATCTGATATGAGGATGGAATCTCCTGCTTGTTTGCGAGGTCCATGTGAGTGATACGTTTTTTCCACCCTTTCACTTTCAGTCTGTGGATGTCTTTTCCTGTGAGATGAGTCTCTTGAAGGCAGCATATTGTTGGGTCTTTTTTTTTAATCCAGCCTGTCAGTCTGTGTTTTTTAATTGGTGCATTTAGGCCATTTACATTCAGAGTTATTATTGAAATATGATTTGTAGTCCTGGTTATTTTGGTTTATTTTTGGTTTTTATCTTGACTTGGCTTCTCCTTTGGTTCCCCCCCTTTTAGTGTAGTTCCTCTCTTTGCATATTTTCATTGTTGGTTGTCATTTTCTCCTCCTGGAATATTTTGCCAAGAATGTTGTGTAGTGCAGGCTTTCTTGCTGTAAATTCTTTTAACTTTTGTTTATCATGGAAGGTTTTTATTTCACCATCAAATCTGCAGCTCAATTTTGCTGGATATAGATTTCTTGGTTGGCATTCATTTTCTTTCAGAGCTTGGTATATGTTGTTCCATGATCTCCTGGCTTTTAGGGTCTGGGTTGAAAAATCTGCTGAGATCTGAATTGGTCTCCCCCTTATATGTAATCTGGTTCCTCTCTCTTGCGGCCTTTAAAATTCTATCCTTATTCTGTATGCTAGGCATTTTCATTATAATGTGCCTTGGTGTAGATCTCTTGAAATTTTGTATGTTTGGTGTCCTGTAAGCCTCTCGTATTTGATTTTCTACTTCATTTTTTATATTTGGGAAATTTTCTGATATTCTTTCATTGAAGAGATTGTGCATTCCTTTGGTTTGAAATTCTGCGCTTTCTTCTATCCCAATAAATCTCAGATTTGGTCTTTTGATGCTATCCCATATTTCTTATATGTTCTGTTCATGATTTCTTACCATCTTCACTGTATGGTCAAGTTTATTTTCAAGATTGTATATTCTGTCTTCATTATCTGAGGTTCTGTCTTCCAGGTGATCTAGTCTGCTGGTGATGCTTTCTATTGAGTTTTTTATTTGGTTTATTGTTTCCTTCATTTCAAGAATTTCTGATTGGTTTTTTTTTTTTTTCACAATCTCTAGCTCTTTCTTAAAGTAATCTTTTGCTGCTTATAATTGTTCTCTTAGCTCTTAGTTAGAGTGATCAATGGTTGCCTTTGTGTGCTCTCCTTTCTTTGTTGAATTGATCAATTTTTGCCTATATTTGCTCGCTTATGTAATTTTTTAATTAGCAGATCATTTTTATTATGTACATTCTGAATTCTTTCTCTGACATTTCATTGACTGTGCTGTCAATGGATTCTGCTATTTTAGTATTTTGGTTTATTTGGGACACTTTCTTCCCTTGTGTTCTCATGTTGATTTTGTATCTTCCTTTCTTGCAATGCTGATCTGAGGTATTGTGGCTTCTATCCTATAATCTTGAATTGTCACTAGAGGTTACCTGTATCTCACTTTGGAGTTACTTCCAGTCCTCAGCACGTGTCCCCAGATGGATACTACTGTCACTAAAGTTGGTGGCAGTGGTAGTGGACGTACCTCGAGGGCAGTGGGAGTGGCCTTGGATAGGCTCCTACGGTGGTCCCTGGGGGCGGTTTTGGGCCTCTGTTGCTCCTGCCCATGTGCAGGAACTCTGGAGCAGAACTGGGGGTGGGCCCAGGTCTTAGGCAGGGTCACAAGCAGGAGAGTCTGTGTGCGACCCTTACCATGGGTGTGAGCTCCCCTGGGGCTGGAGTCTAGCAGGCCCTGGTCTGCCTTCAGCTGGGCATCCCTGGCATTCCGTGAGGGTGGTTTTTCACCTTCTGTCTCACCTGTCCACAGGAACTCTGGAGTGGAACTGAGCGGGCCCAGGCCTCACTTGGGTGGGGCCATTTCACACTGGGGTCTCTGCGGCAACTTTTACCCTGAGTGTGGGCTCCCCTGTGGCTAGTGGCTAGCAGTCTCTGATCTCCCTTTGGCTGGGTACCTGTGGAGTTTCCTGAGGCTGGTTTTGGGCCCTCTGTGGCTCCTGCTTGTTTGTAGGAACTCTGGAGCGGGACTGGGGCGGGCCCAGGCTTTACTTGGGTGGGGCCTCCTCGTGCTGGGGCCTCTGTGGGTGACTCTTACCCTGGGTGTGTGTTCTCCTGTGGCTGGTAGCTATCAGTCTCTGGTCAACCCTTGGTTGGACACCAATGGAATTTCCTGAGGGTGGATTTGGGCCCTCTGTGGCTCCTGCCGGTCCACTGGAACTCTGGAGTGGGACTGGGGCAGGCCCAGGCCACCAAGAACATGCATTTTGATAGGCTTTTGCTCTGCTCTCCCATAAGAAGCTAGAGAATGAGACTGCTTGTTTCCTCACACCCTCACAAACAGGGCATTGTGAAATTATATTTATGTCCATCTATTAGGTGAAAGTTGGCACATTATTATTTGGATTTGGATTTTATTAATTTAGTGAAGTTGATCATACTTTTATATGTTGTTATACATCCCTTTTTATAAAAACTTCCTAGTAACATTATAAAGAGAACAGTTCTAGCTGTTTACAAAAATAGAAAATTACATATGCTAAAGATTCAGAATGTTCCCATTAGCTTTGCCAATTTTGTTTGTACCATCTCATACATATCATTTGTTCATTCATTAAAAATACTTATTAAATGTTTTGTACTTACAAAACACTGAAAGATACTGTCCTTAAAAAGTCAGATTTTCTATCTTTAGGTATTGAGAAATGAAAATCAAAAGTACATTGAAAGTTTATCTCATCCAGATGGCCATTATTAAAAAAAAATGCTGGTGAGGATGTGGAGTAAAAGGAACCCTTATACAATGTTTATGGGAATGTAAATTAGTGCCACCATTATGGAAAAAAAATATGAAATTCCTTAAAAACCTAAAAACAGAACTACCACATGATCCAGCTATATCACTCCTGGTTATATATCTGAAGGAAAAGTCAGTGTACAAAGAAATCCCTGCATAACAATGTGTATTGTGGCACTATGGACAATAACTGAAATAAGGAATCAACTGGGATGTCCATCAACAGATGAATATGTATAAAGAAAATATGCTACATAAGCCCAATGGAGTATTATTCAGCCATAGGAAGAATGAAATCCTGTCATTTGCAGGAAAATGGATGGAAATGGAGGACATCATGTTAAGTGAAATAAGCCAGACTCAAAAAGTCAAATATCTAATATTTTCTCTCATATGTAGAAAACAAACAAATAAGCAAACAAAAAGACCTAAAAGTAGAATAGGGATTATTAGGGAATGGGAAGGAGATTGTGCAAGAGAGGGTAGACATTATCAAGGCATGGTATGAAGATGTCAGTGAAACCCATTAATTTGTACAATTAAGATTTATTGAGCCGGGCGCGGTGGCACAAGCCTGTAATCCCAGCACTTAGGGAGGCTGAGACAGGAGAATCACGAGTTCAAAGCCAGCCTCAACAACAGCGAGGTGCTAAGCAACTCAGTGAGACCCTGTCTCTACATAAAAAATAACACAAAATAGGGCTGAGGATGTGGCTCAGTGGTCGAGTACCCCTGAGTTCAATCTCCAGTACCAAAAAAAAAAAAAAAAAAAAAGATTTATTAATAATGAAAAAAGATTTGTTAGATGAGGATATATGTTTGGGTCTTCATTTGTGAGGACTGTCTACTTAGGGATTAAATCCAAATCTTAGTATTTGACCAATGCTTCTTCATGAGTATTCTTTTTTTCCTCTTAATTTTTCAGAATAAAATTAATTATCTCCACTAACTGTTGGTTAAACCAGTAGAAGTTCATTAACCAAAGGGCTACATCTCTGGTAGTGACAGCCTCATATTGCCAAACTATTACCACTGTCTTCTTGCCATTTGATGCTTTGTATTTGATGAGTTCAGGGTCTGCCCTCCTAGATGCTGTTAATGAAGGGAGTTCAGAGGTTAGTGCTCTGATGGTTAGGTGGCATACATTCTAATGTCTGCCCTAACAATTCGATCTAATTTTTGTTTGTTTGTTTGTTTGTTTGAGTCATTTGTAATTTCTGTTGAGCTGGAAGATCCATGACACATAGCTGTGGCCCATTTACTTATTTGTTAGTCCATGTATTTGATGCAATTCCTCCTCCAACTGCTAGCAAACAAGAAGTGGATGATATATTACTAGACTGCAGACAAGAAGAAAAGCCTGGACTTGGTACTACAGCATCCAGAGTGCAGGCTTGATGTCACAGGTGAATATACAAGGCAGAGTTAAGAATTTTCCAAATAGTAGAGTGTTTTGTGGTGATAATACTCCTATTGTAGATCCTTTACTTTTCTCCACAATCTTTTTGAAATGAGAAATAGGGTAACTTATTTGAATACAAAGGTGTTCCACCTTACCAATCTAGAGTCAACCACCATTCTTTTGGGTATATTTATATATTATCCAGGCATTTGAAAGATTGCTACAGATGCAGAACCTTGCTTTGCATGGATGCAGGATGGTAAAAAATTACAGCACAGGCTGAAACTGTGTAAAATGATCTTAATAATTAATGGGGAAAATCTGTGCCCAAAGATTTTTGTCAAAACACTGAAAACTCTATTTTGGTTATAAATATATAGGAAAATGAGACAAAAGTAGAACCAATGTTTATTTAGTACACTATAATTTAGAATACCAGAAATACTAAGAGTTAAGGTATCCTTTTTTTTTTTTTTTTTTTTTTTTTTGGTAAAATTTACCAAGATTAGTCTTAAATAGTGCTTGCCTTGTTCTTGTCATATAACTTAGAATATGGCGGGAACATCTTTTTTATGCCTTGGCAAGTTGTCATACTGCTTTCTAAGTTTGGATCAACTTCCAGCATTTTATTCTTTGTGCTTTCAATGTTGTAAAGTATCTCTGAAAGTTCTTTAAACATATAGGGTTTCTTTTTTGCAGGAATATCTTTCTCTGGAGCATCATCAGCCTTATTGGCACAATCACTTTCTTCACTATGTTGCCAAGTTTGCCTCCACTAAGTTTCTTTGGCTACATATCTGGACTCTTGAATAGTGGCAGTGTCAACATTCCCATAGTCAGCTATTTCTTTTGTTATTCCATTTACATTTGATTCAAATTTCACTTCTAGCATTATCATTTTTTTTTTTTTTTTTGCTGCACTTTCAGGTTTGTTGGCTAATTCTCTGGGAGACAAGGAGGCAGCACAACTGCACACTTAGCTGTCTGTGTATGAATTGAACAGCAGATACCCAGTGTCCAATAGCCAACAAGCTTTGAAAGAAGTGACATGATTAGTCACTGATCATGTTACACATGTGTTTGATATGTAGACTGAAGAGCTAGCAGTGAAGTTTGAACTTTATGTAATGGCAGTTAATTGCTATGGTTACTAAAATTTGGACTCTGCTATTTAACTAAATCACGATAACTGAAATGTGTGCTTATCAGGACTTTGCAAAGCAAGGACTACCTAAATAAGTAGACTGTCATATTGTACTGGTTTCATATGAGTTCTGTTGTAATTGTAATCTTGTTGGGTATGATGATTACACACTGAACTCACCCTTTTTAAGGATTCTTGGAGGTGACATATAATGTAAGCATTTACTTTGCTATCTATAACAGGATAGACTAGATTGTATTGTGGTAACAAATGATTCACAAATTGTCATATTGTGTCTCTCTGTAAGTGATAAAGTGGAAGCAAAATTGTGCACACTTGCGTAACAGGAGCCTAGACACTTGAGTTTATAACGATTAGGGTTAGAAGTCAGGATGAAGCTAAGAAGTGTAATAGAAGACAGATTGATCACAGGGATCAAGCAGAGCCCTGCAGATTAGAACTCATTCAGATGAGAGCTCTGAGGCCATCATTCTAGTTGACTTTAACCCTCTTATGGTTGCTGTCTCTGAGCCTCCTTCTGTGCTTCACTTGAGTTTAAGTTAACTACATACTTGGGAGTTTTGGTATACCTGACAGAGATGATTCTTAAATTGAATCTTAGAGGAAACGTAGACTCTGAGTTGTCAGAAGGAACAACTGTTAAGGCATTCTGAAGCAAGGAGGTAGAGGATGATGAGTGCAACTAGTTCATGTAAGATGTACTTGGGGCTGGGGTTGTGGCGCAGTGGTAGCGTGCTCACCTAGCATGCGCGAGGCACTGGGTTCAATCCTCAGCACCACATACAAATAAAATAAAGATATTCTGTCCACCTACAACTAAAAAATAAAAAAATAAATAAAAATATGTACTTGGATGCTAAGTGGTAAGGATATTGACCTTCTTAAAACAGGGTGAAATAAATAGAAGAACCACAGGAAATTAATCACATAATGATCTTCATTTGTTATTATCATCCCATACTTAATATTTGTCTGTCTTCAACCATGAATATAGTAATATCCTCAGCATTGTATTCAGATGTCCTTAGTTAAGGTACCCTGTCTCATAGTTTTTTGTGTCATTGATGGTTAACAATGCACCTACATACCAGATTAATTTAGAATTGCCTCATGGGTGTGCCTACACTTGAACTTGTTATTTTAGTTAAAAAGTGACCCAAAGTTCTTGCACAAGTTTTTTCTAACAGTGTGAACTAGGATAAAAAAATAATACTTGCCTAGTCAAGCAGGAGCCATTTGGAACATGCATTCATATATTTCTTGGCATATTAAATAGGATATTATATTCAGTAGAGTGTACTCAATACAAAATCACCACTTTGGGTCTAATATAGTCATACCTGGGATAAAAACAGTACAACTAGACAATTATAATCAAAATTATTACATTATGTGTAAATATTCCAGACAAAGGCTTTCAAGTCAAGTATCTGTATTCTTAGACATACTTCTTAATTACTCAATGGAGCTTAAATTTTTTTAACCTAGGCATTTTTATAGACTTACTATTGGCATTGGACCTACTCACCTTTGAGCAACTTTTTCATTTTTTCAGAACCTTATCAGTTTCAAAGAAAAGGGGTCTTTAGCTTTTCAGGAAATTGCTCTGTGTAGTGTCCTTTGCACAAGTATACTGCATTGTTCTTTCAAGACTGATTATTTCCCCTCTAAACTTTGACATATTGTGACTGATATTATTCAAGAGGCATGAGCCATAGCAGGATTGGGAGTTTGATTCCTTGGACATCAGAAGGTTTTTGTTTATTTAGGATTGTAATTTTCCCATATGACTATTATTTATTTGGGAATATATAATACTAAAAGGCATAAAAATCTTTTCAATTATCTAAGATGTTTATAACACCAAAATTTATTGTTTATATTAGGGAAATACAGATTCTTCAGCAAGACCTACCAATGTATTAGAAATGATGAAAGAATGGAAAAATAACCCAGACACTGATGAAGATGGTAAGACAGATGAGAAGAATAACTCGTCCCTTCAAGAAAAGTTGGAAAGTTCCCAGCTCAGGGAAAATGTCCAGGATGTCAATAATACTTCACATGTAAAGGATCAAAAACAGGTAGGAAGAATCAGCAAAACAAATAATAAGAACAATTATCTCATTTCTCCAAACTGTAAAATACTCTTATAATCCTGGGAACATTTTTTAAATGTTTTAACATCTTTAAAAAATTTTTTATTTTGTTCTTTTTAGATATACATGATAGTAGAGAATATTTTGACATATTATATATACATGGAGTATAACTAATTCTAATTAGGATCCTATTCTTGTGGTTGTACATGATGTGGAGTGTCACTGGTCATATATCATATATGAACATAGGAAAGGAATGTCTGATTCATTGTACTCTTTCCTGTTCCCCTCCTCCATCCCTTCCCTTCATTTCCCTTTGTCTAATCCAATGAAATTCTATTCTTTGTCCCCTCATTGATGTGGCTATGTCACTATATATAGTATGTTGATACTGAGGAGGGGGATAACTGAGTCAAATGGTGGTTCCATTCCAAGTTTTCTGAGAAATCTCTATACTGCTTTCCATAGTGGTTGTACCAATTTGAAGTCCCACCAGTAATGTATGAGTGTACCTTTTCCCTCTCACCCTTGCCAACATTTACTGTTACTTTATTCTTGAAAATTGCCATTCTGACTGGAGTGAGATGAAATCTCAGTGTAGTTTTAACTTGCATTTCTCTAATTGCTAAAGATGATGAACATTTTGTCATTTTTTGACTGTATTTCTGTGAAGTTCCTTTGTTCATTTATTGATTGGGTTATTTGTATTTTTGGTGCTAAGTTTTTTGAGTTCTTTATATATCCTAGAAATTGACACTTTATCTGAGGTACAGGTGATAAAGATTTTCTCCCATTCTGTAGGTTCTCTCTTTTCATTCTTGATTGTTACCTTTGCTCTGAAGAAATTTTTTAGTTTGATACTGTCCCATTTATTGATTATTGATTTACTTCTTGTGCTTTAGGAGTCTTGTTAAGGAAGTCAGTTTCTACATTTTATTCTAGTATGTGCAGGGTTTCTGGTATAACTTCTAGGTCTTTGATCCACTTTGAGTTGAGTTTTGTGCCTGGTGAGAGGGGTTAATTTCACTGGGGCTTAGTAACCCCAGATGGGCAGCCTCTAGGCATAGCCTTACTCTATAATCCAAGGCTGTTCAGGAAGGGGAAAAACCTACAGCAAAGCCCCAAATCAACAGGCCTCACTGGGAGTTTAAATAGTGCTTCTAGTGGCTACAAAGACAACCTTCCAATTCTGCTGAGAGTGGGATAAGGGCAAAGCTGAAAATAACAACAACCAGGCACCAGTTTTACCACTTTTGGGGTTTAAACAGCACTTTTTGCAGTTTTAAGGACACTTCAGACCCCACCCATAGAGAGATACTACCAAAGCTGTGAATTAGAACCTCTAACAGGCACAGGTTCTCCCACATCTGGGAGTTTAAACAGTACTCCTTGGGACTGCAAAGACCACCTACAGACCCTACCCAGGGAGGAGCAGGAACACTGCAATGCAAAGAAACACACACTGTAGCCCATCTGGTTTAGTGGTAATTGCAGTGCCCACTCAGAAGCTCAGCCTAACTGCACAATACAGCTAGTGGTCTTGCCAGATAGCAGAACGAAACCAGATGCTACACCTGAATTCAGCACAAAGGGAATAGCCTGGCCACCTAGAGAACCTGAAATCAAGCTCTTGAACCTGAATCAAGCTCTGTTGGCCCAAGGACTTTATTAGTTGGTCTAGACAAAATCATAGGCTAGTATAAACAATGAAGGTCTATCATTTCCTAAGTACCTGCAATATCCAGAAAAGATAGTTGCCTCTGAATATGCTTAAACACCATTGTAAGGACATAAGAATTACAAAGATTAAAAAAATCATGTCACTTCCAAAAGAATCTCCAAACAAATCTTCAACAATGGACTCCAGAGAAAGAGAGGTTTATGAAGTGTCAGAAAAAAATTTCAGAATAATCTTTTTATGAAATTCAGTGAACTCCAAGAATATACAGATAAAAATTAAATAAAATTTTGAAAAATTACATGAACAAAATGAGAAGTTTGACAAAGAATTAGAAACAATTTTTTAAATCCTAAGATTAATAATACAATGGCTAAACTGAGAAATACAATAGCCAGCTTGATCAAGTAGAAGAATCAGTGAGCTTGAAGACAGAACACTTGAAATTATCCAATCAAAGGAGGAAAAAGACTATACTACAAAGCTATAATAACAAAAATGGCATGGTATTGGCACCAAAATAGACATGTAGATCAATGTTATAGAAGACATAAAGATTAACCCACATAAATACAGTTATTTCATAATAGACAAAGGTGCCAAAAACATACATTGGAGAAAATATAGTCTCTTCAGCAAATGGTGCTGGGAAAACTGGAAATCCATATGCAGCAAAATGAAACTAAAGCCCTATCTCTCACCATGCACAAAACTCAACTCAAAGTGGATCAAGAACCTAGAATTAGACCAGAGACCCTATGCCTAATTGAGGAAATAGTAGGCTTAAATATTCATCATGTTGGATTAGGCCCCAACTTCCTTAACAAGACTCCTAAAGCATAAGAAATAAAAGCAAGAATCAATAAATGGGATGGATTCGAACTAAAAAGCTTCTTCTCAGCAAAAGAAACAATCAATGAGGTGAAGAGAGAGCCTACATTCTGGGAACAAATTTCGCCACATGCACATCAGATAGAGCACTGATCTCCAGGATATATAAAGAAGTCAAAAAACTTAACAGCAAAAAAAATCAAAAAGCAACCCAATCAATAAATGGGCTAATTAGCTAAATAGACACTTCTTAGAAGAAGATATACAATTGATCAACAAATATATGAAAAAATGTTCAACATCTCTAGTAACTAGGGAGATGCAAATCAGAGCTACTCTAAGAGTTCATCTCACTCCAGTCAGAATGGCAGTTATCCAAAATACAAGTAATAATAAGTGTTGGCAAGAATGTGAGGGAAAAAGTACACTCACACATTGTTGGTGGGACTGCAAATAGATGCAACCAATCTGGAAAGCAGTATAAAGATTCCTCAGAAAACTTGGAATGGAACCACAATTTGGCCCAGCTATCCCACTCCTCAGTCTATACCCAAAAGACTTAAAAACAGCCATTTCAACGTTTATAGCTGCTCAGTTCACAATAACTAAATGGTGGAACCAACCCAGATGCCCATCAATAGATGAATGGATAAAGAAACACAATGAGATGTTACTCAGCAATAAAAGAGAATAAAATTATGGCATTCGCAGGTAAATGGATAGAGCTGGAGAATATCATGCTAAGCAAAGTAAGCCAATCCCCCCAAAACAAAGGCTGAATGTTCTCTCTGATAAGTGGATGCTGATTCATGACAGGGGCATGGGAAGAATGGAGAAACTTTGGTCAAAGGGGAGGGAAGGGATAATGGGGACAGGAAAGATGGTGGAATGCAATGGACAACAATGCCCTAGGTAGATGTATGACTGCACATATGGTGTGACTCTATATTGTGTACAACCAGAGAACTGAAATGTTGTG
>PVHX01017618.1:0-27255 GCA_004024805.1 Geosciurus inauris | reverse complement strand
AAAAAAAATTCTTAGAGGTAAATGAGAACTCTGATACAACATATCAAAATCTCTGGGACAGTATGAAGGCTGTGCTAAGAGGAAAGTTCATTGCATTGAGCTCATTCATTAAAAGAAGAAAAAGTCAACAAATAAATGACTTGGCATTACATCTCAAAGCTCTAGATAAAGAAGAACAAATCAACACCAAAAGAAGTAGAAGTCAGGCCTGAGTTTATGGCTCAGTGGCAGAGTGTTTGCCTCACATATGTGAGGCACTGGGTTCGATCCTCAGCACCACATAAAAATAAACAGAACAAAATAAAGACACTGTGTCCATGTATAACTAAAAAAAATTTTTTTAAAGTAGAAGACAGGAAATAATTAAAATCAAGCCTGAAATCAATGAAATTGAAACAAAAGAAACAATTCAAAAAATTGACAAAATATAAAGCTGGTTCTTTGAAAAAATAAATAAAATTGATAAACCCTTAAAAAAGGAGGGATAATAAAAAAAGAATGAAGAAAGCTGATAGGTATTATGGGACACCATCAAGAGACTTAACGTAAATTAAAGATGGTAAAAGGCCAGAAAGTATTTGAAAAAGAAATATTGGATGCAAATAACCCTAATCTGAGAAAGAAGCCACCTCAGGTAGAGGAAATGGAGATATCTCCAATCAAATAGAACCCAAAGGGCGAGTTCAGCATGACACATAATAAACTATCAAAAATCAAAGAAAATTCTAAGAGCATCAGCTAAAAGGAGAAGAAATAGTGTTGGGCACGGTGGCACACTCCTATAATCCCAGTGACTCAAGTGGCTGAGACTGAAGGATCACAAGTTTGAGGTCAACCTTAGCAACTTAGCAAGGCCTTAACCAACTTAGTGAGACCCTGTCTCAAAATTTTAAAAAATATAAAAATAAAAAGGGCTGGAGATTCAGCAGACTTCTCAGCTGAAGCCCAGGAGAGAGTTGTATGATATACTCAAAGAGCTAAATGACAAAACAAAACAAAACAAAAAAACCTACCAACCAAGAATGTTGTATCTGGCACAACTGTCTTTTAGAAATGAAGGAAAGATAAGACTTTCCCAGACAAACAAAAGCGGAGGGATTTCATTAACACTAGTCATGTCTTATAAGAAATACTAAAGGGAGTTTTTAAAACTGAATGAACACTAGTATGTAACACAAAAACATCTGAAGATATAAAATCACAAGTAAAAGTAGCTTTCAGACAAAATTTTAAAAACTCAATACCATGATCATGGAAATAAACCACTTACATGTTAAATGAGAAGATTAAAAGACAAAACAAAAATTGTAAGAACTGTAATAATTTATTAATAGATAGTAAATATAAAAATACATAAATTCAAACATCAAAAATTCAAAATATAAGGCCTGAAGATGATGGAGTGGAGCTAGGCAATGATCCCTGACCCCTCCACAGTATAGAAAAGAGGCAGTGAATGAACAGCTGACTGGAGAGATGGGTGACAGAACAAATGTTCTAAGACCCAATATTGGACAGTCTGAGACCTGGAGAGACTTTAGGTTTGTTTACCAGAACAGATAATAAAGACAGAGTTTCTTAATCCCAAACCTGGTCCATGATGGGGTGAGGAGTGAGGGGCAACAGAGAGAGAAAGGGGGAGAGGGAAAGTACATAAGTTTACTTCCTTAACAGCTGGAAAGAAAAGCACCCCAAAGTAAAACAGGAGCAGCAGGGTCACTGAAGGTAAAGCAGTTTATCCTAAATTGTAGACAGAAAGCTATGCTGGGTAGGGCAGCCATTTTGTGGAGTATACAGCTGGCCAGCCTCCCTAGAAAAAATTAAATCAACACAGCATCTCCCCACCTTCAGATAACAACAAATAAAACCAAAGGGAGTCCCCTGAGTGGATTGTCTCAATAATCCATCCAGAAGGAACTTGTAGAAGGATCCCTGCTAGCTGAAATTTGCTGAAACCCCTTCCCTCTCACCACAAACAAGGGGAGTGGGATGGAGCAGACCTGATAGTTAGACACACCTAGGAAGTGCTAGCTTACCATAACACTCTACATAGCCTGCATGGGAGCTTGGGCAGGGGTGGGAGCAGATGCCCACAATATCCATGGCTGTAGGAAGTGATAACTCAGACACACATGGGAAGGCAGTCTGTCCAGGACAGTGGAAGAGAATGGTGTCCATGGTTCACAACATTGGGCAGTGGGAGCTTGAATCTAGGCTAATGGTCTGAGTCTCTTTCCCAGTAGCAGGGACTGCGACCTAGTGACCTGTGACAGGAGGTATGCTTCTGTATCACAGACCACCATGGAGAACCCACAACCACAGGTCTTTCACTTGCAGAAAGACACCAGGCTGTATGCCACTTTGAAGAGGACCCTGTGGAGGGGAACAGCTGTGTGGTGATTCACTGCAATCAGAGCCACAACCTAATGCCCTGCATCCTGTGCTCCTGCGCCAACAGAAACAGCACAACAGAAACAGCACAGAACCCTCTGATCATCCAGCTTTGGGACCCTGGGTTGACAAATATCTGATGGGAGGTCCATAGCAACCAAGGGAGTGGCTCATGTGACCCAGCACCTATAAGAGGATCCAAAGCCAAAAACTGATGGACATCTTCTAAAGGTCCCGAATCTTGATAAAATCCAAACCAAGACTCAATAAGAATTTTCTTTACTTTGGTATGGTTTATTATAAATAGCTCCATCTTCAACTTTGATTATGTATGTGTCACTCATTTTTTTTTTTTTTTTGGTACCAGGGATTGAACCCAGGGGCACTTAACCACAGAGCCACATCCCCAGCCCTTTTATTTATTTATTTATTTATTTATTAGTTGTTGATGGACCTTTATTTTATTCATTTATTTATATGTGGTGCTTAGAATCGAACCCAGGGCCTCACACATGCAAGGCAAGTGCACTGCCCCTGTATCACTTTAATAAAAGGGGGAGGAGAAGGGCCCTGTGGCCTCTTGATGAGTTGGAGTCCAAGAGAGACGGAGAAAGAGAGACGGAAAAAGAAGGGGTCCCTGGGTTAGACAATGCGAAGTCTCTCTGGACAGTGGCGATCCTGGCGATCCACGGAGCCAATCTCCCCAGGCCCCGGGGTGTAGGTAAAAATCTGCTTTGCCCCAGCAAGACACAGAGACACCCAGGACAAGAAACACACCGGGGCAAGGAGCGGAGAACACTGTTTATTCCAGAAACTACAGAAGCTTATATGCACTCTTGGACCAATCAGATCCAAAGGTCACAAACAAAGGGGTGCTCTTTGGCAAGAGCACAGTCTATTAGCATAGAATGGGGAAGGATGGAAGAGAGGGGTGAGAAGGTATGGAGAGTGCTCCTACATCCCTGAGCCACAATCCCAGTCCCCAGACCTTTTTATTTTTTATTTTGAGACAGAGTCTTGCTAAATTGCTTAGGGCCTCGCTAAATTTCTGAGGCTTTGAATTTGCGATCTGCCTGCCTCAGCCTCTCAAGCAGCTGGGATTATAGGCATGGACCACCATGCCCAGCTCTTCATCTTGATTTGATAGTTGTTACTTTAGTATTTGATATTTTGTACTCAACCCATTTGATTGTATTTCTTTTAATGTTTTAACACATTAATTGGAACCATTTTATCTTTGTTTTCCTAGTTCAGGTTTACACTCACTTTTCTTAGTTTCTTTCTTCTCTTACATTACTTGCTACTGCCTCAAATCCTACCCCTGCCATCCACTTTTTTCTTTTTAATTTGGTGTGTATTATTATTTTCTATATTGTTCTTATTTTTTATTTTTTCCCTCTCTTCTTTTTCCCAATTTCTCTCTCCTTTCCTTTTCTGCCTCTATGTACTATATAGCAATTTTACTATATTTAATAACTAATTTGTCAACAAATTTCAGAATGTTACTGTAATTTTATACCTGGATTAGACAAGCTTTGTTAATTAGCCCAGCCTGGGGTTCTTAGGAGAAAGAAGCTCACAAAATAGTCCCTTGCATAAAATAAGTAGCAATAATCATCTCAATTGGTGGGAAGGACATGTAAGCAGTATGAAGAAGCAAGGGAGCAAACCAAATGTTATTTTAATAAAGAGAACAGTATCAACAAGTTTTTCATTTTTCCTAAAATTGAATAGTATGTGGCTTTGCTCTGAAGGGATTTTGTAAATAAGGTTTAGTGTCTTCTTTCAAAGTGGTGCTCATACCCCTGTCCAGCAGAGGACACACATTAAGTGAAAGTACCAATACCTAGAAATTAGACCAGCCTGGGGTTCTTAGGAGAAAGAAGCTCACAAAATAGTCCCTTGCATAAAAGAAGTAGCAATAATCATCCCAATTGGTGGATAGGACATATAAGCCGTATGGAGAAGCAAGGGAGCAAACCACCCTATACAGCCCACAACACTTCAACAACTGATCTCATTGACACCACAGTGGCAGAAATATTGGAGAAAGAATTAAGAAAATTAGTTAAAATGTTTAATGAACTCAAAGAAGATGTAAGGAATGAACATAGAAAATACAAGATGTGAAATGTTATTTTAATAAAGAGATACAGGATGTGTAGAGGAGGCAGAGGAGACTGACCCTGGCCCAATGTGTGAAGGAAGACACCAACCGCCCTGTAGCCCCCCATCAACCAATGGGTGGCTTTCTTAGGCTACTTCCATCTAGAGACAACAGCAAGGACCCAGAGGATGATTCCAGAGGTCCCTGCAGGCCTGGTTACACCAGAGGTGAGATATTGGTAACCTGCAGGGACACTACAAGATTATAGGGTAGAAACTGTAATATATCAGATTGGCCCTGCTAGAGGGGAAGACACATGAACAACATGAAAAAACAAGGGAATAAAATGCCCCAATCAAACCAAGATGCTACAACAATAGAATCAATTGACAGCACAGTAGATGGAATATCAGAGAAGGAGTTCAGAATGTACCTCATTAAAATGATCTATGAAGCACAGAATAATATAAGAGCATTTACAGGCAACAATTGATCAATCCAACAAAGAAAGAGCAAATACAGGCAACAATTGATCATTCCAACAAGGAGTTAAGAGAGCAAATATAGGGAGCAAAAGATTGAAGAAAGAGATAGAGACTCTGAAAAAAAAAAAAAAGCAGAAATCCTTGAAATGAAGGAAACAATAAACTAAATAAAAAACTCAATAGAAAGCATCACCAACAGACTAGATAACTTGGAAGACAAAATCTCAGACAATGAAGACAAAATATATAATCTTGAAAATAAAGTTGATCACACAATGAAGATTGTAAGGAACCATGAACTGAGAATCCAAGAATCATGGGATAACATGAAAAGACCAAATCTAAGAATTTTCAGGAGGGAGGAAGGCACAGAGGTACAAACCAAAGGAAGGCACAGTCTCTTCAATGAAATAATATCAGAAAATTTCCCAAACATGAAGAATGCATTGGAAAACCAAATACAAGAGGCTTACAGGACACCAAATGTACAAACTACAACAGATCCACACCAAGGCACATTATAATGAAAATGCCTAACATACACAATAAGGATAGAATTTTAAAAGCTGTAAGAGAGAAGGAGCAGATTACATACACAGGGAAACCAATTTGGATTTCAGCATATTTCTCAACCCAGACTCTCAAAGCCTGGAGATCCTGGAACAACATATACCAACCTCTGAAAGAAAATGGGTGCCAACCAAGAATCTTATATCCAAAAAAATTAAGCTTCATATTTGATGGCAAAATAAAAACTTTCCATGATAAAATTTAAAAGAATTGACAGCAAGAAAGCCTACACTAGAGAGAGTTCTTTGCAAAATATTCCATGAGGAAGAAATGAAAAACAATGAAAATCAGCAAAGGGAGGAACCACACTAAAAGAAAAGCCAATCAAAGGAGAAACCAAGTCAAGTTAAAAACCAAAAATACACTAAAATCAATGGGAATACAAATCATATTTCAATAATAACTCTGAACATTAATGGCCTAAACTCATCAATTAAGAGACATAGACTGGCAGATTGGATTTAAAAAAAGACTCAAATTGTGGAATTCACACTGATGTTGGCTCAGGGCTGTGCCTACAATGGAAAAAAGAACTATGTTAGGAACATCAGCTGGACATAAAAATTGGTTATTGTGCTATCCAATGAATTTCTTATCCTTATTCCTCTATAGTTGTATAAGTAAGGCAATTATTTTTCTCTCTTCTTCCAAAATTTTTTCTTTGATTTTAGTTTTCTGTAATTTGGATATGAGATGGCTAGTTATTGCTTTATTTATTCACCTATTTATATTTGGAACTTATCCTACTTGATATTCCCTCAAAATCTGTGCTTTTTATCTCATCTTAGTTTTTGGAAAATTTTCAGATATTTTTACTTCAAATATTTTTCTGCTCTGTTTTCCTTTCTTCTTTTTGTGTTCTAAATATGCATGCCTTATTCTTTTTTAAAAAATATTTTTTGGTTGTAGATGGACACAATATCCTTATGTATTTTTATGTGGTGCTGAGGATTGAACCCAGTGCCTCACATAGGCGAGGCAAGAACTCTACCAATGAGCTACAGTCCCAGCCCCATGCATGCTTTATTCTTTGATATTGTCCCACAGTTCTTGGGTTGCTCTTATTTCCATTGTATTTTTGTTTGGGAAATTTTTAATTAACTTATCATCAATTTCATGGTTTCTTTCCTTGGCCATAATTTAATTGATGGCATCAGAAGGCATTCTTCCTTTCTATTTCAGCATGTTTGATTTCTAGAATTTTGTTTTAATTCTTAACATTTCCATTTTCCCTAACATAGTTTATAAGTTTTTGCACGCTATATACTTTTTCTCTCTAGTATTTAACATATTAATCATAATTACTTTAGTTTTTTTTAACTTGACAATTCAAACATGTATGATACGTTTGAGTCTGATTTTTATCTTCAGACTACGTTTTAGCATGTCTTCTGACATGTCTTGTAATTTTTTGTTGAAATCCAGACATATTTTATTGAATGATAAAAAATGAGACAAATAGGCCACTGATTAGAGTATTTATTTTATCTAGTGAGGACTTGTCTTGTGTTTAATGCTTGCTTGCAGCTAAAGGTACTAGAGGCTTTAAGTTTTCATCCTGTACTTTTTTTTTTAAATCTCACTGTTTGAGTTTTCTTAAACACTACTTTAGAGAGAAAGAATCTGTGTATTACAACTCTTTTAGCTGTAATTGATTGTTATTATACCAGATCCTTGCTGTTGTGCAGGTCATATATGGGACAAAGGAGTTTTTTCTAATCTTATGCAGTCTTTAAGTGGGTCTATGTCTAGGACTGTGACTTTCACAAGTGTTTCATCAATGTGTACTCCCACACTGGCACCCTTATTCCCTTCTCTGCAGCATTCCCAATATTTTTCTTTGAACCTTTGTCCTTAATTGACTTTGTTTTTAATTCACCACCTAATTCTATCAGAAACATGAGGTCTTTCTGGAATCTTCAGTGGGAAACTGCTGGGGTATCTGCAAGGAAAACTGAGGAATTGTGAGGGTTTCCCTAAGTCTATAGGACTCCAAGGTTTCCTTAGTCTCAAATTAGCCCATATTCTATCTCAAAACCATTCTTCAGTTGACAGCTCCAGCAGTACATTGTTGGGTCCAAGAAATATAATTTGATTTTCAGACATTTTTGTTACTGTAAGGATGAGATTATGACTTTTGATTACTTAACATATCAGAGATGAAACATGAAGTCAGTTTCTTAATTTTAAAACAATGTTTAAAAACTTGTTTAATTTTATTCATTCTTTCCATTTCTGTGTTCTTTTTTCCATTATTGATTTTTTTTCCATTTTATCATCCATTTTATTTGGGAAATGCTTTTGTTGAATACAGAATACCAATGTGATTAATTCTATTTCATATTTTTAATCTTATTCCTACATCTTCTGTATACTGTTCTTAATCTCTTTATATAGAATAATTTATATAATTTTATATATTGAATAGTTTTATATATTGAATAGCATATGGTTTATCAGGTCTACATTGTATTGTTTCTACTCATTCTTTCTTAAAAAATGTACATAGATTCTATTAGATAATTAAAAATAAATAAATAAATAAATAAGAGATACAGATTCTGAAAAAGAACCAAACAGAAATTCTGGAAGTGGAAGATTCAATAAAAAAAAAGAAAAAATTCAATGAAAAACATCACCAACATATAAGACCACTTTGAAGGTAGATTTTCAGGCTTTGAAGAAAAAAGTATATAGTCTTGAAAATATAGTTGACAGTAAAGAAAAGATGTTAAGAGATGATGACCAGAATATTCAAGAAATCTGGGATAACATTACAAGACCAAATTTGGGCTGGGGTTGTAGCTCGATGTTAGAGTGCTTGCCTAGAACATGTGAGGCACTGGGTTCAATCTCACCACCACATAAAAATAAATAAACAAAATAAAGGTATTGTATCCATCTACAACTAAAAAATATATTTAAAAAGAGACCAAATTTAAGAATCATTGGAGTAGAAGGTTCCAAAATACAAACTATCTTTTCAATGAAATAATATAAGAAAAATTTCCAAATCTTTGGAATTATATGGAAATCCAAATATAAGAGGCATATTGAACTTCAAATAGGCAAGATCAAAAGACATCCTCTCCAAGACATATTATAATGAAAATGTCTAATGTACAGAATAAGGAAAGAATTTTAAAAGCCATGAGATAAAAATGGCAAGTCACATTTAGAGGTAAATGAATTTGGATTTCAACTGATTTCTCAAACCCTGAAAGCCAGGAGAGCTTGGTATAGTGTATACTAAGCCCTGAAAGAAAATGGGCACTGCCAGGTGCAGTGGTGTAAGCCTGTAATCCCAGCACTTAGGGAGGCTGAGACAGGAGAATCGCAAGTTCAAAGCCAGCCTCAGCAATGGTGAGGCACTAAGCAAATCAGTGAGACCTTGTCTCTACATAAAACACAAAATAGGGCTGGGGATGTGGCTCAGTGGTTGAGTGCCCCTGAGTTCAATCTCCAGTACCAAAAAAAAAAGAAAAGAAGAAGAAAAGAAAATGGGCACTAACCAAGATTACTATATCCAGCAAAATTATCCTTTAGAATTGAAGATAAAAATAAACCTTCCATGGTAAGCATAAACTAAAAATTCATAACCACTAAGCCTGTACAACAAAACATACTCAATGAAATATTTCATGCAGAAGAAATGAAAAATAAAAATGAAAACCAGCATAGAGATGAATTGCACTGGAAGAGTCAATTAAAGGAGAATTAAGTCTGAACTGAGCATTAAAAATAAAATGGCAGGAAATAAAAATTATTATAACATTGACTGTAAATGATCTAAACTCTTCAATAAAAAGACATAAATTGGCAGATTGGATTTTTTAAAAAATCAACTATATGTTGTTTACAAGAGATTCACTTTACAGACAAAGATATCCACAAACTAAAGGTGAAAAGATGGAGAAAATATATACCATGCAAATGAAAACTGGAAGTAAGCAAGGGTAGTTACCCTCACATCAGACAAAGTAGGCTTCAAGCCAAAAGTAATCAGAGGAGTCAAAGAAGGTCACTTCATACTGGTTAAGGGAATTATCCAACAATAAGATATAATAATTATAAATATTTATGCCCTCAATCAAACCCTTCTCAATATAAAGAATCAAATAGACCACAATACAATAATACTGGATGATTTCAATACAACTTTCTCACCATTAGATAGGTCATCCAGTTATAAACTAAGTAATGACTCTTTAGAACTAAAAAAATACTATTAATCAAATGGACCTCAGAGATATCTACAGAATATTTCATCCAGCAACAACTGAATTCACTTTCTTCATGGCAGTACATAGAAAGAACATTCTCTAAAATAATATTTTAGGGCACAAAGCAAATCATAGTTAATGCAAAAAATAGAGATATTTCCTTGCCTTTATTAGATCATAATGGAATGAAATTAGAAATTAATGACAAGATTAAAAAACCTCAGAAACCATTTTAATACCTGAAAATTAAATAATACACTTAAAAAAATTTTTTTAAAATATCTTTATTTTATTTACTTATTTTTATATGGTGCCGAGGATTGAACCCAGTGCCTCACACATGCGAGGCAAGCGCTCTACCACTGAGCCACAACCCCAGCCCCAAAATAATACACTTTTGAATGAAAAATTGATCACAGAATAAATCAGGGGAAAAAGTGAAAAAATCTTAGAAACAAATGAGAATAAAGATACAACATATAATCTTTGGGACAGTATGAAGGTAGTTCTAAGAGGAAACTTTTTAGCTCTGAGTTTGTACATTTAAAAAATAAAAAGATACCAAATAAATAATCTAATGTTATGCCTCAAGATTCTATAAAAAGAACAAGCTAATTAAAAAATTAGTAGGAGACATGAAATTATTAAAACCAGAGTCAAAATTAATGAAATTGAGAAAAAAACAACACAAAGGATCAATGAAACAAACAATTGGTTCTTTGAAAAGATAAAAAAATTGACAAACCCTTAGTCATCTAATCAAAAAAAGAGAGAGAAGGCCCAAATTAACAAAATTAGAGATGAAAAAGGAAATATCACCACAGATACTAAAATCCAGAGGATCATTAGAAACTGTTTTGAAAATTTATATTTCTGTAAGCTAGAAAATCTTGAAGAAATTGACAAATTCCTAGAGATATATGACCTACCCAAATGGAACTATGAGGATATAGAGAACTTAAATAGAACAATATCAAACAATGAAATTGAAGTAGTTATTAAAACACTTTTAACAAAGAAAAGCCCAGGACCCAGATGAATTCTCAGCTGACTTGTTTCAGATCTTTAAAGAAGAACTAATGCAAATCCTCATCAAATTATTCCACAAAATAGAAAAGGAGAGAATGTTGCCAAATTCATTCTATGAAGTCAGTATCACTCTGATTCCAAAATCAGACGAAGACACATCAAGGAAAGAAAACTGCAGATCAATGCCTCTGATGAACATAGATGCAAAAATTCTCAATAAAATATTGGCAAACCACATTAAAAACACATTAATAAGATGGTGTACCATGATCAAGTGGGTTTCATCCCAGGGATACAAGGTAGGTTCAGCATATGAAAATCAATAACTGTAATTCATCACATAGAGAGTTAAGGAAAAGAATCAATAATTATTTCAATAGATGCAGAAAAATTATTTGACAAAGTACAGTACCCATTCATGTTTCAAACACAAGAAAAACTAGGGATAGGAGGAACTTACCTCTATACTGTAAAGGGTATATATGACAAACCCAAGGCCAACATTATTCTGAATGGAGAAAAACTGAAAGCATTTTCTCTAAAAACAGGAACAAGGCAAGGATTTTTACTCTCATCACTCCTATTCAACATAGTCCTTGAAGCTCCAACCAGAGCAATCAAGCAAGAGAAGTAAATTAAAACAACACAGGGGCTGGGATTGTGGCTCAGTGGTAGAGCGCTTGCCTTGCATGTGTGAGGCACCGGGTTCAATCCTTAGCACCACATAAAAATAAATAAATAAAGATATTGTGTCCATCTACAGCTAAAAAAAAATATTTAAAAAAAAACAACACAAATATGAAAAGAAGTCAAACTATCTCTGCTGATGACATGATCCTATTATAAAAGACCCAGAAATGCCACCAGAAGACTTCTAGAGATGATTAAATGAGTAAAGTATCAGGATACAGGATCAACATATATAAATCAATTGTTTTCCTATATTCCAATAATGAATCTGCTGAAAAAGCAATTAGGAAAACTACCCAATTCACTATAACCTAAAAATAAATAAATAAACTACTTATTAATAAATCTAACTGATGAAAGACCTCTACAATGGAATCTATAGAATAAGGAAGAAATGAATTGAAGAAGAACTTAGATGTAAAGACCTTCCATATTCTTGGAGAGTTAGAATTAATATTATTAAAATGGCCATACTTACCCAAAGAGTTATACAGATTCAATGTAATTTTATTCAAAATACCAATAACATTCTTCACAGAACTAGAAAAAACAGTTCTGAAATTCATACAGAAGAATAAGAATACATATAGAAGAATAAGAATAGCCAAGGCAATCCTGAACGAGAAGAATGATATTGGAGGCATCACAATATCAGACCTCAAATTATACTACAGAATTACAGTAACAAAAACAGCATGGTTTTGGCACCAAAACAGAAATAAAGACCAATGGAATAAAATGGAAGACACAGACAAATCCACATGGATACAGTCACCTGTTACTCAACAAAGGTGCCAAAAACATGCGTGGAAGTAAAGGTAGCCTTTTTAAACAAATGGTGCTGGGGAAACTAGATATCCATTGTATAGAAGAATGAAACTTGATTCCTATCTCTCACCCTGCATTAATATCAACTGAAAGTGAATCAAAGGCCTAGGAATTAGACCAGAAACTCAGTAACTGCTAGAATAAAATGTAAGCTCAACCCTCCAACATATTGGCACAGGCACCAACTTCCTTATCAAGATTCCTAAAACTCAAGAAATAAAACTAGGAATCAGTAAGTGGAATGGCATCAAATTAAAAAGCTTCTGCACAGCAGAGGAAACAAGAGCATTAAGAGAGAGTCTACAGAATGGGAGAAGCTCTTCATCACCTGCTCATCAGATAGGGGATTAATATCCAGAATATATAAAGAACTCAAAAAACTAAACACCACAAAAACAGGCCAATTATTAAATGGACAAAAGAACTAAAGAGACACTTCTCCAAAAGAAGAAATACAGATAGCTAAAAAGTATTTGAAAAAATGTTCAACATCTTTAGAAATCATAGAAATGCAAATCAAAACTACACTGATATTTCATCTCACTCCAGTCAGAATGACAATGATCAATACAAGTAACAGTAAATGTTGGCAAGGATATGGGGGAAAAGGTACACTCATACACTGTTGGTGGGAATGCAATATGGAGATTCCTCAAAAAACTAGGAATGGACCACCATGTGACCCAGCTATCCTACTCCTCAGTAGATATCCAAGAGATTTAAAATCAGCTCACTAAAGTGATGCAGCCACATCAATATTTGTAGCAGCATAATTCACAATAGCCAAGCTATGGAGCCAAGCAAAGTGCCCTTTAACAGATGGATGGATAAAGAAAATGTGGTATATATACACAATGGAGTTTTACTCCACCATAAAGAAGAATTTTGTGACATTTGCTGATATATGGTTGGGACTGGAGAACATCATGCTAAGTGAAACAAACTAGATCCAGAAATCAAGAGTCAAATGTTTTCTCTCATGGGTGGAAGCTAGACCAAAATTAGGAGGGGTGATGAGGTAGCCCATGAAAATAGAAGAGAGATAAGTAGAGGAAGGGAACTGAGAGAGAAGAGGGATGGGTAGAGGGAGGAATGGCAGAATTAATCTGACTGAACTTTACTCTCTGTGTGTGTATACACACACACATATATATATATATGATTACACCACAGTGAATTTTATATATATATATATATAATTTTATATATATATATATCCATAATGCCCTAATTTAAAAAAACTATAAAGAAATAGAATGGGTCAGTAGAGCAGAGAAAAGGGAACAGGAGGAGGGAGGAGGGAGGGAAAGGGGAAGTACTAGGGACTGAACTGGAGCAAATTGTATTCCATGCTTGTACAGTTACACCAAAATGAACTCAATATTATGTGTAACTATAAGGCACTAATAAATAAACCAAAAAGAATTCAAAATGTGGGGAGGAAAGAAGTAAAAACATAACTTTTTCCTTTTTCCTGTGATCAGTGTTAAAGTTGTTATTTTTTAAAGATATCCTGTTATAAAACATATATAGTAACCACAAAATAAAAGACTATAATAGACACACTAAAATTAAAAAGCAAAGAACCAAAACTTGCTGCTAGAGAAAAATCACTTCACCACAAAAGAAGATAGTAAAAGAAGAAGAAATGTGCAAGTGGTGCACACCTGTAATCCCAGCACTTTGGGAGGCTGAGACAGAAGAATCATGAATTCAAAGCCAGCCTCAGCAACGTTGAGGCACTAAGCAACTCAGTGAGACCCTGTCTCTAAATAAAACACAAAAATAGGGCTAGAGATGTGGCTCAGTGGTCGAGTACCCCTGAGTTCAATCCCTGGTACCAAGAAAAAAAAAAAAAAAAGGAGGAGAGGGGGAGGAGGAAGAAGAAGAGTGCAAAGGTTCTACAAAAAAAATGATAAAGGCAAGTTTCTTCCAATCAGTTGTTACTTTGAATGTAAAGGAGTAAATTCTTCAATCAAAAGACCTATAGAAGAATTAATAATAATAATAATAATAATACCCAACTGTATGCTGCCTGCAAGAGATTCACTTCACCAGTAAGAAGATGCACTGACTGCAAATGAATGGATGAAAGAAGACTGTATGCAGGGGAACCCAAAGAGAGCAGGAGTAGCTATAGTTCTATCAGATAAAATGGACTTCAAGTCAAAAACTATAAAAAGAGAAGAAGCTACTATATCATGATAAAAGGGTTAATACAGCAAGAAGACATAATAATTGTAAATATATATTCACACAACCTTGGAGCATCTAAATCTGTAAAATAGGCATTAATAGATCTAAAGGGAGAGATAAACTGCAATATAATAATAGGAGACCAGTGCCTCATTTTGATCAATGGACGTATCATCCAGACAGAGAGTCAACAAGAAATATCAGATTTAAATTGTGCTCTACACCAAACGAACCTAACAAATGTTTTCAGAACATTTCATCAAATAGCTACAGAATACACATTCTTCTCAAAAGCACATGGAACATTCTCTAGGTTAGGTCATATATTAGGCCACAAAGTAAGTTTTTACAAATGTAAAAATATCAAAATAATATCCAGTATCTTTTCTGGTAACTATGAAAAAAAAACTAAAAATCAACAACAGGAGGCATTCTGCTATCTGTAAATTGAAACATGAAACATGGAAATTAAACAACACACTCTCAAACATCCAGTGGATCATTGGATGTTAAGTTAAAACTGGGTGTGGTGGCACATACCTGTAAGTTTTGTTGTTGTTATTGTTGTTTTTTAGACAAATGAAAATGGAAACATGATGTACCAAAACTTATGGAGTAAAAGCTGAAATAAATGTAAGAGGGCAGTTCATAGCAATAAACATCTAAATCAAACAAGTAGAAAGATTTCAAGTGAACAACTTAATAATGCATCTCAAAACCTAGAAAAACAATAACAAACTAAACCCAAAATTAGTAGAAGGAAAATCAGTAATCAGAGCAGAAATAAACAAGAGACTTAAAAAATCCAAATGAATCAAAATTAGGGCTGAAATCAATGAAATTGAAACAAAAGAAACAATTCAAAAAATTGACAAAACAAGGGGCTGGGGTTGTGGCTCACTGGTAGAGCACTTGCCTCACATGTGTGAGGCACTGGGTTCGATCCTCAGCACCACATACAATAAATAAAGGTATTGTGTTCATCTATAACTAAAAAAATTATTAAAAAATTGACAAAACAAAAAGCTGGTTCTTTGAAAAAATAAACAAAATTGACAAACCCTTAGCCACCCTAACAAAAAGGAGGAGGGAGAAAACCCAAATTACTAAAATTCAAGATGAAAAAGGAAATATCACGACAGACACTACTGAAATACAGAGGATAATTAGAAACTATTTTGAAAATTTATACTTCAGTAAAATAGAAAACCCTGAAGATACTGACAAATTTCTAGAGGCATATGACCTACCCAGACTGAACCAAGAGGACATACACAACTTAAACAGATCAATTTCAAGCAAGGAAATAGAAGATGCCATCAAGAGCCTGCCAACCAAGAAAAGCCCAGGTCCAGACGGATTCTCAGCTGAGTTCTACAAGACCTTCAAAGAAGAATTAATACCAATAATCCTCAAACTATTTCATGAAATAGAAAAGGAGGGAACCCTTCCAAACTCATTCTACAAGGCAAATATGACCCTGATTCCAAAACCAGACAGAAACACATCAAAGAAAGAAAACTTCAGACCAATATCCCTGATGAACATAGATGCAAAAATTCTCAATAAAATACTGGCAAATTGCATACAAAAACTTATCAAAAAAGTAGTGCACCATGATCAAGTGGGATTCATTCCAGGGATGCAAGGTTGGTTCAACATACGGAAATCAATTAACATAATCCATCACATCAATAGACTTAAAGATAAGAGTCATATGATTTTATCAATGGATGCAGAGAAGGCATTTGACAAAATACAACACCCTTTTATGCTCCAAACACTAGAAAAACTTGGGATAGAAGGAACATACCTCAACTTTGTAAAAAGCTATCTATGCTAAACCCAGGCCAACATCATCCTAAATGGAGAAAAATTGGAATCATTCCCTCTGAAAACAGGAACTAGACAGGGATGCCCTCTCTCCCCACTGCTATTCAACATAGTCCTTGAACACTAGCCAGAGCAATTAGATAGACGAAAGAAATTAAAGGGATATGAATTGGAAAAGCAGAACTCAAACTATCATTATTTGCAGATGACATGATTCTATACTTAGAGGATCCAAAAAAATTCTACCAGAAAACTTTTAGAACTAATAAATGAATTCAGCAAAGTAGCAGGATATAAAATCAAAACCCACAAATCAATTGCATTTCTATACATCAGTGATAAACCCTCTGAAAGAGAAATTAGGAAAACTATTCCATTCACAATAGCCTCAAAAAGAATAAAATACTTAGGAATCAATTTAACAAAACAGGTGAAAGACCTCTACAATGCAAACTACAAGACACTGAAGAAAGAAATTGAAGAAGACCTTAGAAGATGGAAAAATCTCCTGTGCTCCTGGATAGGAAGAATCAATATTGTCAAAATGGTCATACTTCCCAAAGCGATAGATATATAGATTCAATGCAATCTCAATTAAAATCCCAACATCACTCCTTATAGAAATAGAAAAGGCAATCATGAAATTAATTTGGAAGAATAAGAGACCCAGAATAGCCAAAGCAATCCTCAGCAAGAAGAGTGAAGCAGGAGGCATCACAATACCTGACCTCAGATTATACTACAAAGCTATAGTAACAAAAACGGCATGGTACTGGCACCAAAATAGACATGTAGACCAATGGTATAGAATAGAAGACACAGAGATGAACACACTTACATACAGTTACTTTACACTACACAAAGGAGCCAAACATGTACACTGGAGAAAAGATAGCCTCTTCAACAAATGGTGCTGGGAAAACTGGAAATCCATATGCAGCAAAATGAAACTAAACCCCTATCTCTCACTATGCACAAAATTCAACTCAAAGTGGATCAAGGACCTGGGAATCAGACCAGAGAACCAACGCCTAATAGAAGAAAAAATAGGCCCAAATCTTTATCATGTTGGATTAGGACCTTACTTCCTTAACAAGACTCCTGTAGCACAAGTAAAATCAAAAATCAGTAAATGAGATGGATTCAAACTCAAAAGCTTCTTCTCAGCAAAAGAAACAATCAATGAAGTGAACAGAGAGCTGACATTCTGGGAACAAATCTTTGCCACACACATATCCATTAGAGCACTAATCTCCAGGATACATAAAGAACTCAAAAAACTTAACACCAAAAAAAATAACAACCCAATTAATAAATGGGCCAAAGAGCTGAACAGAAACTTCACAGAAGAAGATATACAATCCATCAATAGATATATGAAAAAATGTTCAGCATCTCTAGCAATCAGAGAAATGCAAATCAAAACTACCCTAAGATTTCATCTCATGCCAGTCAGAATGGCAATTATCAAGAATACAAACAACAAGAAGTGTTGGCGAGGATGTGGGGAAAAAGGCACACTCATACATTGCTGGTGGAACTGCAAATTGGTACAACCAATCTGGAAAGCAGTATGGAGATTCCTTAGAAAACTTGGAATGGAACCACCATTTGAGCCTGCTATCCCTCTCCTCAGTCTATACCCAGAAGACTTAAAAACAGCATACTACAGTGCTGCAGCCACTTCAATGTTTATAGCAGCTCAATTCACAATAGCTAAACTGTGGAACCAACCTAGATGCCCTTCGATAGATGACTGGATAAAGAAACTGTGGTATATATACACAATGGAATATTACTCAGTAATAAAAGAGAATAAAATTATGGCATTTGCAGGTAAATGGATGGAGTTGGAGAATATCATGCTAAGTGAAGTAAGCCAATCTCAGAAAACCAAATGCCAAATGTACTTGTTGATAAGTGGATACTGATCCATAATGTGGGGAAGGACATGGGAACAATGGTGGAACTCTGTTCATAGGGGTGTAATGGGGGAGGGTGCAGGGGGACAGTAAAGGTAGTGGAATATGATGGTCATCATAGCCCTAACTTTATGTATGACTGCATATATGTTGTGATTCTATAAAACTTACAACTAGAGAATTGATATGTTATTCTCTATCTATGTACAATGAATCAAATTGCACTCTGTTATCATGTAAGCCTAAATAGAACAAATAAATAAAATATGAAAAAAATACAAATGATCAATGAAATGAAGGTTTTTTTAAAAAAGATAAAAATCAATAAATCTTTAGCTAAACTAAGAGAGAAGACTAAAAGTTATAGATAAAAATGGAAACATTATAACTGATACCTCAGAAATACAGGGGATTACAAGAGAATATTATGAATATCTATACACCTACAAATTGGAAAACCTGGAATAAATGGCTAAATTTCTGGACACATACAAACTACGAAAATTTGAATCATGGAAAAAGAAAACCTGAACAGACCAATAATGAGCAAGAAAACTGAATGTTTGTAATTTTAAAAGTCTTCAAAGAAAAGCCCAGAACCTGATGACTTCATTGCTCAATTCTACCAAACATTTAAAGAAGAATGCCAGTTCTTTTAAACTCTTCAAAAAAAATTGAATACAGGGAAATCCTTCCAAATTCATTTTATGAGGTCAGCATAGCTCTGATATAAAACTAGATATGGATATAACAGCAACAGGTACAACAACAACAACAAAATGAGGAGGAGGAGGAGGAGGAAGAGTAAAGGAAGGAAAGAAGGAAGAAAGAAAGAAAGAAAAAAAGAAAACTAAGCTGGGCACGGTGGTGCATGCATATAATCCCAGCACTTTGGGAGGCTGAGACAGGAGAATCGTGAGTTCAAAGCCAGCCTCAGCAAAGGAGTGGTGCTAAGCAACTTAGTGAAAACCCTGTCTCTACATAAAAAACAAAATAGGGCTGGGGTTGTGGTTCAGTGGTAGAGTAGCCCTGAGTTCAATCCTCAATATCAAACAACACAAAACAAACTACAGGCCAATATTCCTGATGCACACAGATGCAAAATAGAAAACCACATTCAACAGCAAACCAAATTCAACAGTACATTAAAAAAATAATTTACCATGATCAAATGGGATTTATCTCTGATTCAAGGGTGGTTTAATACCTGCAAGTTAATAAATGTGATATACCACATTAAAAGAATCAAGCACAAAAACCATATGATCATTTTAATAGATGCAGAAAAAGCATCTGATAAAATTCAGCACCATGATAAAAACTCTCACCAATTTAATAAAGGCCATATATGACAACCCACAGCTAATATCATGCCAAATGGAATAATTTCAGAGCTCTTTTCCTAAGATCACAAGACAAGGATACACCTTCACCACTTTTATTTAACATAGTACTAGAAATCCTAGCCTGAGCAATTCGGCAAGAAAAAGGATGAAAGAATATCTAAAATGGAAAGAAGGAAGTAAAAATGTCATTTTTTGCAGATGAGATGACCTTGTTTATAGAAAACCCTAAAGACTCCAAGGAAAACCTGTTGGAACTAATAAATGAATAAAATTAAGTTTTAGGATACAAAATCAACATATAAAATGAAGAGAATTTTGAATGTATTCATTGTAAAGGAACGATCAAAGTTTAAAATGATAGATATTGCTAATTGCCATGAGTTGATCATTAATCAATATATGCATGGATCAAAAAATCACATTAAACCTCATAGATTAGTATAAATACTCAGTGTTAATCAAAAAAATTAAAATTCTGAAATAATAAAAAATAATTGACTACTACTCTTGAGTGCATACATGGTCCATATAGTAATTAATATTCTTAAAGGTGAAATTTGAATTTTCTCAAAAATTTTCTATGAATCTTGAAATACATTCCATAGGAAAAGATTTCTTTGTTAAAATTAGAATATATGGAAAAAATTAGATTATATAGACAACTCAGTGTGAAAATATAAGTAATTTATATCTACTAAGCTAATGAAATATGATTCTTTTTCCATTAAAATATTTGAAATTTGACTTTAATGTAAAGGGAAGTATCTCAGCAGTTTCTGTTTTCCATTGGATAATTGTTCTCATAAATTCATTTGGAGTTCCTGATTTTGCATTTCTCATAAGCTGGGTAAAATGACTCCTTTTAGATAAGTGGCATAGCTACTGGAAAACTAGCAGAAGAGTAAGTAAGAATTTGTTTAACACACAAAACACCTTGAACTAAGCACCTTTCTTCTTCCCTGAGTAACAGTCCCTTAGTTCCCCACACACCTTGGACCTTATGGAAAAAATATAATCTGCATCTCCTTCATTGTTCATATTTGGACTAAGGTATTACACTATACATTTTAAAATTAGTTTTTCAAATAGGTGGCACTTGGCATGATCCTTTTTTTCATTTCCACCTTTCTTATATAATGGTACTCCTAGAGGACAGAAGTGTTTATACATACTTTTTTCTTACATGCCAAGGACTTCAAGATGATGTTTTGTGTTGTTAGTATACTACCCTCCAACTTCCCTAGGATGGAGTTTTAATCAGTAGCTCTATCAGACCCAACTTTCACTCATACAGCAGTATTTGCTTATCTTTAGGTGAGACATTGGCAGACCACTACTTATTGCAGTAGCATGCCTTTTAACATTAGGTCCTTAGTGATTCCTGATATATGGTGCCATCTGCATTATTCATAAACTCAGAAAACAATTGGAGAGAAATAAATAAATATTACTAAAGTGCACCTCCCCATGACCATGGAGGAAAGGTCTAGAATCTCTGTGACAGAATTATCAGAATTCTTGATAGAATTACAGAATTCTTATTTTATAATGGAGAATTCTTAGTTGTCAAATTATTGAACACAGTCTTGAATGAACTTGTTTAATGAAAAGGGAAGTTTTTGTGATCATTTTCTTTTGACTGAAACCATGGCCTTTAAAGTAATAGTAGGAATTAATACATGTAGCAAATACTTCAAACTAAAACATAGAAAGACAAGGTTGTTTAGAAACTTCAAAAAATTATTTTTTTAAATGTGTTCATAGAACATGTCTTCAAAAATAAGAAGTGTTTAAATTTAACATTTAAATTAGACAATTGAACTATGATGATGCTGATGTTTCAATGAGGAAAATTTCAAGGTTGTTTTTTTTTGGGGGGGGGGTACTGGGGATTGGACTCGGGGACGCTCGACCACTGAGCCACATACCCAGCCCTTTTATGTAGAGACAGGGTCTCACTGAGTTGCTTAGTGCCTCGCCATTGCTGCAGCTGGCTTTGAACTTGCGATTCTCCTGTCTCAGCCTCCCAAAGTGCTGGGATTACAGGGGTGTGCCACTGCGGCTGGCTAAAATTCAAGTTTTCTTGGTATTTTAGTTGAGTAAAGATAAAAATTTTCTTTTCCTGAAAAATTAAACTTTAGTCTTTTGAGTTCATGAAAATAATTTATAATGTGAAAATTTGATGGTACTTCCATAATTTTGGTACACTATTATATTCTAATATTGGAGAAAAGCGGTTTGGCATATGTGTCCAAGTACAGAACTTAAAAGTACAAGTTCTGACTCTACTCTGCTTGGATTCAAATCCTAGCTTTGCCACTTACAAAGCTGAATGATTTTGGGTGAGTCTCTAAGCCACTATTTTCTCATTTTTGAAGTAGAAATAATAATTTCATCAACTAAGGGCTAAATGAAATCATGCATGTGTCATTCTTGGCACGTGATAAGTTCTCATTTATGTTAGCTATTATTACTTTGATTATTATATCACTAAAGAATTTGCATAAAATATTCCTAAATTATATTTTCCCCTGGCTGTCTCAGGGCTCCTTTGGGTATAGACGTGGGAATAAACTAATACACAAACTAAGAGGTGTTATTTTCAAAGGTAATAAATTGATGCCTCTAACCTCATTTGCCCTCTGAATTTTGTGAGGTTCCTAGGTTCCGTAGTAGATTGCATTATTGTTCTCAGTTCTTTAACCTCTGCCTGAACAGGATTTGTACATCCACAGTCTTTTCCATGTGTCTTTGCAGTCTCCCCTACTAGAAAAGTGGGAGGTTATTCTGTCACCAGCAAGTGTTGATTTGGTTATTCAACTTGCTTTGGGTGTGATGTATATACAAAGGTCTTAAAAGCGTTTTCTTGATTGAGCTTGCCATCTTGTATGTCTGCCACCTGCCATGGGAAGAATTTACCTGTATAGAGCCACAGGTCCCTGAATTCTGATTTCTGGAATAGATGTGAAACTCAATCCAAAGCCTGAAGTTCAGCATAGTAAGGGAAAGCCCTGCAGCTTATTGAGAAAAATAAATATTTGTTATGAGATCCTGATATTTTTGCAGTTGTTTGTGTGCAAGAAAGAATTAACCTGTCATCCCAGCACTTTGGGAGGCTGAGACAGGAGAATTTCAAGTTCAAAGCCAGCCTCAGCAAGGGCAAGGTGCTAAGCAACTCAGTGAGACCCTGTCTCTACATAAAACACAAAAGAGGGCTGGGATGTGGCTCAGTGGTCAAGTGTCCCTGAGTTCAATCCCCCATACCAAAAGAAAATAAATAAATAAGAGTTAACATTGTAGACCTAAACTGCTATCTTTTTTGTTTGTTTTTTTGTTTGTTTTTGTCTCTTTTTTTTTGCAGTGCTGGGCATTTTGGACCCAGGTTCTCACACATGCTAGGCAAATCCTCTACCTCTGAGCTATAACCCCAGCCTAAACTGTTGTCCTTGCAAAGGCCTCTTTGTAAAGTTGGCTCTTGCTGTCTTCTTGGAACTTTGATTTCAGGCCATTCCTACCACTGTATCTGAACTATCTGTACAAACAATATGGTTTGTGCTGAATGCCTGTTTTTCTTCTGGAGTGTGGACTTTTAGTATGCATCAGTCAAAGGCTTCCTCCAGGGGCTGGGATTGTGGCTCAGCAGTAGAGCGCTTGCCTCGCATGCGTGAGGCCCTGGGTTGGATCCTCAGCACCACATACAAAGCAAAACAATAAAGACATTGTGTCCATCTACAACTAAGAAAAATTTAAAAAAAAAAAAAAAAAAAAAAGACTTCCTCCATGACCTTCCCCTGATAAGAACACTGACGCTGAGTATCTAATAAGCTTCCCTGGAAGACAACCTTTCATCCATATCCTCATCGCTGGGGAAATTAAGTGCATCTTGAGTGACTCTACTGGGAGACAACACTTGGAATCCTGTGCATGATGTTTCTGGACTTTATCCTAGCTTTTCTTTTTTGCTAGTTGTGCTTTGCATCTTTTCACTATAATAAACCAAAGTCCTGTGAGTTGTACTGGTGAATCATCAAACCTGGGGCTCATCTGGAGACCTCCCAAACACAGTTGAGTAACTGCTGCACTGACGGACTAATACAGGTGCAAATAACTGATTGTACTAACATGAATCATGACCTGTTGGTGTTCTAATGCTGTTTGTAATGCCAGTGCTGGTTTGGATTCATAGGCTCTTATAAATAAAAAATCTTTTGTTGTAAAGAGACCTTTTGTCCCTACTTCTACTCCCCCACATGAGCTTCCTGTATAAGGCTGTTTCACCACCAACTTAGCAGGACTCTCATAGTTGAAGGGCTCTATTAGCTAATCCTTTAAATAATTTCCCTGGCCTCCCAAGTTGGCTTTTCCTCAGCTCCCCTTAGGGCCTATAGCTGTTTAGCTATGCTGTGTACAACCTTTCTCAGTGGAAAACTAATTGTGTTGAGTTATAACAAATAATGCTTTAATTTCAAATGTATTAATTAGATCCCTTCATCTCTTACCCTGCCTTTATGCTATAATTGTTATATGTATTATATTTACATAATTATATACCCCACAAAAATATTGTGATTGTTGCTTTAAACTGCCATGTGTATTTTCAAGAAATTAAGAGGAAAAATTGTCTTTTGTATTTATCCAGATATTTGCCATTTGTGATGCTTTTCTTTCTTTCCTGAAAATTGGAGTTACTATCTGGTATCATTTCCCTTCAGCCTGATGAACTTCCTTAGTATTTCTTGTTCTACCTGTCTGCTGGTAATGAATTCTGTTTTTCTTTTATCTGAAAACATCTCTATTTTGTCTTAAGCCTTGAAAGATATCTTCTCTGCTTATAGAATTCTGGTCTGACAGATTTTTTTAAGTCTACACTTTAAAGCTGGACCAGTACCTTCTAGCTTTCAGCTTTTCTGATGAGGATTTAGTGGTAGGTTGAAGTGTTCTTACCTTATGTGTAATGTGTCATTCTTCTCTGGATGCTTTCAGTATTTTCTCTTTATCTTCGATTTTCAGCACTTTGACAATGATATTACTAAGCATGTTGTTCTTCACATTTATCCTGCTTGTGTTTATGCAGAGCTTCATGAATCTGTAAATTTGTTTCTTTAGCCGTGTTTACAAAGTTTTGTCATTATCCACCCCTCCGCCCCAAAATTGTAGTTACTCATATGTCAAACAGTTGATATTGTGCTACAGGTCTCTAAGGCTCTATTCATTCTTTCAAAAATTTTGTTCTTTACAGTGGATACTTTCTATTGATCTATCTTCAGGTTTACTGACTCTTATGAGTAATTTAATGTCAATAAATTGGAAAATTCATGTGAAATGATCGAATGCCTTTTAAAAAACTACCACAATAGCAACATAAAAACAGAAAATCTGAATAGTTCTGTATTTATCTAAAGAACAAAATAAGTGATAAACAACCTTTTTCCTGTATAGTAAGCTTCATTCCCAAATGATTGCACTGGTTAACTCTTTTAAATATTGAAAGAAGAAATAATATAAAACTCCCATACACTCTGGAAAATATTTCCCAACTGATTTATAAGGCAAGAACAACCATTAAAGCCAAAACATAACAGGAATGTTACAAGAAAAGAAAATTACTAGTCAATATCTTTCATAAATATAGATGCAAAAATTCTCGGTTCTAGTTAGCAAATTGAATCCAGAAATATATTAAAAATATAATGTTTCACATTCAAATATACAGTACATTCCAGAAATGCAATTTTGGATTCACATCCAAAAAGCAATCAGTGTAATTCACTATATTATTAAGTAAAGGAGAAATGCCATGTAATTACTTCAATAATTTTGAAAATTCTTTGGAGAAACAACTCAAACATGGGTAAGGAATATAAGGAATCTTCTTTTACACAACAAGGGATTTTACAAAACAGACAAACCCAAACCCCCAAACTAACACTAGTGTCATTCTCAATGGTAAAATAGTGAACGTTTTCCTGCTAAAGATAGGAGAAAGGCAAGAACGTTCTCTCTTCTTTATTGTGCTAAAGCTCCTAGCCAATGCAACAAGCAAATAAAATAAATAAAATTACATTATGTAACTATCTTTATTTGCAGATGACATGATAGTGTACATAGAAAATCCCAAGAAATCTACCAAAATTGAATTGAGGATATTGCAGGATTTAAGATCTGTACATGAAAAACTGATTGTGTTTTTCTGCACTAGCAATGAACAACTGGAAAACAGCAAAGTTATTTTAAAACTTTTGGTGCATTATAATTATACATAATAGTGGGGTTTACTATGCTATATTTATACATGCACGTAACATAATTTGATCAATCTCGTTATCCATTACCTCCCTTTTCCCTTGGCTCCTTCCTCCCCCTCATCTCTTTGCTCTATTCTACTGGTCTCCCTTCTATTATTATTATTGTTTTAATTTATGCATTATTATTATACACAAAAGTGAGGTTCATTGTGGTGTTTTAACCCATGGACATAGTAGATTTCATTCCTCAGTACTGCCCCATGCCCTCCTATCCTCTCTCCCTCTTGAACCCCATCTTCTATTCTGTTAGTCTCCCTTCTGTTTTTTTTTTTTTTAATATTTTTTTAGTTGTAGATGGACACAATGTCTTTATTTTATTGCTTTGTACGTGGTGCTAAGGATCGAACCCAGGGCCTCACGCATGCGAGGCAAGCGCTCTACCACTGAGCTACAATCCCAGCCCCTCCCTTCTGTTTTTGTGAGAGCTTTTTTATTCCTTTTTTCCTATCGGGAAAACAAAAAATCTAAATACCATTTGTAATATCACCACAAAATATAAATCTAACAAAATATTTACACCAAAACTAACAAAATATTATTGAATAAGATAAATTTTCTAAAATTTAGAAAGTCAAAAACTCTAAAATGGCCAAAATTAAAGACTGGCAAGTCCAAATGTTAGCAAGAATATGCAACAAGTGAAATTTCCCTACATTCCTGGTTGGATGTAGTCCTTTCAAAATACAGGTTGGCAGTTACTTATAAAGTTAAGTATTCACTTGCCTTTTACCCAGCACTTCAAAATTCACAGAAAGATGTGCAAATTCACAAAATTTTGTCAGATATGTTTATAAAAGCTCTATATATAAACAGTCTAAAACTAGAAGCAACCCAAATGTCCATTAACAGAAGAATGGGTAAACAAATGAATGTATTACATGGAATAATGTATTACGTGGAATAATACTTGGCAAGAAAAAATAATTACCAATAAACAGATTAATCTCAAAAACCTTATAATTGCATAAGAATCTTTTATATTTTAATAAAAATTTCAATTAAAATGTTAGTCAAGCTGGGGTTGTGGCTTAGTGGTAGAGTGTTTGCCTAGCATATGTGAGGCACTGGGTTTGATTCTCAGCACCACACATAAATAAATAAATAAAGTTCTATCAATAACTTAATATACATAGATCCACCATTGTTCCCATGACCTTTCCCACATTATGGATCAGCATCCACTTATCAATGAGTACATTCGGCATTTGGTTTTCTGAGATTGGCTTACTTCACTTAGCATGATATTCTCCAACTCCATCCATTTACCTGCAAATGCCATAATTTTATTCTCTCTTATTGCTGAGTAATATTCCATTGTGTATATATACCA